>GL501490.1:311684-364996 GCA_000149185.1 Mayetiola destructor
CACAGGAGAAATGCCAGCGAATGGAATTCATCGATGAATTCATTAGTTTCATTTGAATCATATGAATGTCATGAAAACGGTTCGCTGAATACCGAAACAATTTTGTTTATTCAATCAATTAACGATGAATTTTAAGTCCATCCGTTTGATGCGATTGAGTTTTGTTCTTTTAATCGAATGCCTTGAATCGTTCACATGACTTGAGTGAAGTGGATGTTCATTTGACCAAAAAAAAAATAAAATAAAATAAAATCAATCAAACTAAGTGAAAATAATCAAAGTATTTTTTTTTCTTAAATTCAGAATGAATCGAATGAAAAGGCCAACAATGTTGGAAAATGAAAAACGTTGTGTGTTTCTAACATTTTTAGTGTTATTGATTTGTATGATAGTTCAGTTTGGCGAAGCGGTTCAACAAAACAAAATGTCATTACCGTCTGACTATCCGGGAAATGCCACAATTGTGCGATACAAACGGTATTTAGATTTTCTTCCCAAATCCAGAATGTTCGTAAGTAGAAATTTGATATAAATAACCAGATTCATTTCAGTGAACAATGTTTAATATTATTTTAGTTTCGTGGTAGTGTCAAAGCGAATGCTTTATCGGTTAATCAAATTTTGGCATTCTCTTATGGATATCGTGCAAATTATCCCATCGAAAATGATCGCAAAATTAGAAGACGAGACGTATTCGACAGTATGCAAGAAATAATTGACCAGTAAGTTCGATTATTTTCATTTATGAATTGGAAAAATTACAAGGGATAAAGCTTAAAATGAACATTATATGATTGCTAGTCATGGATTTGATGGACGAGCCTGTATAGCCAAATTCATTTGTGATGTGTCAAATGTTATTCCATCAGAATCTGGATTCTTTCATCGCATCTATCAGCTGATTTTCAAGTAAGATATTCATAAACGTTCCGTTTTTTTTTTTGATTCGTTCATGTCCGTTGAGGGGTAACCTGATCTAATACTTTTCAGATTACCAACCATCGATGATGGAACATATTCCGAATTTCACCCATCCGATTGTATGAGCTCATCTAAGAATTGTCCTTTAAACTTACTCAATTTGACACCTTACATGGATCTTTAAGCATTTCATTCGGCTTTAAAATAATATTTGTTTTTTTTTTGATACAATAAAAACATTGAATAAAATTGAATCTGTTATTATTATTGCCCATTTGGACGCTCAATTCTAGTATGCAAATTTTGTGCCATTCATAACGGGAAACAAATGAAAATTTAAATTTTAAAATAATGACGTTTATCACAGTTCATGTTTGGTAGTTGAGCGAGAAATGTAAATTAAAATGGTGATAATTTGACATGTTTGCATGACCATTTCATTGGATTCATGTGTCTTTATGGGTTCAGTAGAGATTGAACAATCGTCAGATGCGTTACGTTGACATTTTCTATTCAGAAGAAGTAAAAAATGAGTGAATTTTTTGAGTTTGGTAAATTTTCTTTCTGTTTATTGGTTTGTCTCAGTCTCATTGGACCAAATTCAGTTCAATGTGGAAACAGTGCTCTCTTTCCAAACGATGATCATCAAAATCATAGAAATTCAACAGCTGACAATCGAATGGCTTTCGATGGTACGAAGCTATTGAAACGTGATAAGCGTTATCTTTTATGGACTGGTGGTGGAATATCTAAAGTATGCATGCACCTGTGAATAAGATATTAAGATCAATTTATTTTGTTTTCATTCAACTGTGACTCTTAATTATTGTGTGATTCTTAGCTGATTTTGGGCATCCTTGCACCGGTCGAAACGAGAGATCGAGTGAATTGGCGAACGTTAAATTTGGCATATAATTTTCAATTTCAATATGTTCCGTTACCATCAACACAATATCTATGGACGTTTTTTTCCCGTAATTTGAGAGATCAACGAAAAGCATTCGACGAAACGGGCCTTCATCAAATGGATATGACACGTGAATTACTTTACGGTGCCATTGAATTTTTCCTCGATAGCAAAGGGAAACCAGGACGACAATGTCTTTTAAAATCCATTTGTGATGCTACCGAACATCCTATTGTTCAGGGTGGAATTTTCGAGGAAATAGTTCATTTGATTTTGACGTTAGTAAATCCATTTGTTATCAATGAAGAAAATTCATTCAAATATGTAGTTTGGTTTTATTTTTTTTACATAGGCCAAATGTTGATGACCGCATGGAAAACGATTATACCAATGCTCGTTTAGCAGGTGAATTTGGTGGAGATTGTGCAGCTCTTTATAATCAATGTCATTACGGAGATGGCCTATTGGATAGAATTTCACATTTTGAAAAATAAAAAAATGAAAGATCAAAGATGATCATTTGAAACGATCAAATTAATTGTTCTAATAAATGTCATCCACTTGACAATCGGTCACATGATTGCTGGTATTTTATTTGGATGTTAACTTTTTCCAGTAAATTACCTGTCATCATTTTGTTCTCTTTTGTTTTCTGTACTCATTCAGTTCAATAGTAGCTCAACTGTATCGAAGCTAGAATATGCGTTCTCTACATATAATCGGTTAACGTCTTCAGATGGATGAAATAATGTTTGCTCAAACAATTTGATTCCAGTCACATTGTGTGCACACGAAACAAACACAGAAGCACGAATCGAATCGGCAAACTATTCTGTATTTCAATATGTTTGATTGTTGACACAATTGATTTGTGTTTGTACTATTCAGTGGCATCCAATTGATTGATGAGCATTGAAAAAGAAGAATAAAAACAAAGATGTTTTAAATGCTTCAGTATTCTATCACAACTGAATGACAGAGTCATTGTTGAAGGGGCGCACAAAATAGTGTGTATTGTGTATTGAGTTGAGTGCGAAGATTATTTTTGGTTTAAAATTAATGGACAAAAGTTTGTGTGTCTGATTGATTTGCTTTGAAGAAATTCGATAGTCATGAATTCAAAGGCGTGGATATTTTTAGTTTTGATATGCATCGGTTTTTTGGTTACCAAAATTGCTGATGTAGAATCATTGATTTTTTCGCGATACACTTTGTTTCAGGTAAGCGAAATGAATGACCTCATTTTTCATATGTGAAAAATACTGAACAATTAATTAACAAATTAACTATATAGGTTGTGTGTGCTGTATCTTGGCCAATTCCATATAAAAATCCTTTGCGGAAATTGTTTTTCAATGTGGGATTTCAATTTAACTATGGAGAGCCGTTCGCTTTGAGCAATTTTTACAATGCGACTTATTTTCCGGATGCATTCAGAAGCCGAGAAATCGATTCAAATGATGATGATAATAAAGGCCGAACACTCACTGACACAAACGAATTGAAGGGCAGTGACTTAACGGCTGCACAATTATATGGAAGCATTGAAAATAATATTCTTGGGTAAATATATTGAAACATAATAATTATATGAAATAAATTCGCATAAGAATTCACAATGAAATTAAACTTTGAAATTAAATCAAATTCCAGTCTTGGATATGATAAAAGTTGTTTGTTGAAATCGATTTGTGAGCTGGCCCGTCATCCACTTCATCACGACGATGCCGACGAACACATTGTTCGAGAAATCCTACATTTTATCTTGACGTAATTATTTTTTATTACTTATTCTTTTTATTTTTTGCTTTTAATAAAAAAAAATTTCTCATACTAAATCAATTATATCGTAAGCGAGCAAAATAAAGGTCGAAATCATTTGATTTTATTTTACTTGAAGCAAAAAATACGAACTAAAGTGACAAACATTTTCAAACTCCAGCCTTCAAAATAAAATTATTTCATATTGTATTTCGTTTTGAACAAAATAATAATAATCAATTGATTTCATTTGATATTTTAATTTGAAAAATAGCTCATTGCAACACTGGACTTGTGTTGCGTATCTGTGAATTTTGAGTTTGATCGAATGCTGTGAATACTTGTTTTTTAACCAGTTGTTTTTTTTTCTCTCGAAATTCTAAACTTAGGCCAACTGAACACAGCGCTTTCAAAGATGACGAAAAATATGAACGAGAAAAATATGAAACAGCGCAACGAATTGGCAACAATGGTGGTGATTGTCATGCTGTCTATTCAGAATGCGAGAACTCCTTTTTGGATCGAATATCTTATTTAGTTGAATAAAAACAAACCATCCAATAAATTGTTATTATTAAACCAGCTAAAATATCTTTATCTTTTGCATTAATCTGTTTCAATGTTTTTAAATGTACATTGAGACGTTGCAATTTAGCATTTCATCATCATTGAATTGGTTTAACAGATTTTACACTGAATAAACATACATATAATATTACGATATAGAGGCGTCTCCATGCAAACCTTATTCAACAACTGGAATTGAACATACCGAATATTCACCACATTATTTCAAGTTGAACTTGACATTTCTCGCGACAACTATTCACTATGTCAAACAAAGTGAGCTGATCACCGACATTGTAGAGACAACGATTTCACAAAATTCATTTATAATTTGTGTTTTTCGTTGATTTTTAACTTTAAATAAGGGAAAAATGTCTCAATCATACGGTGCAAACGGTCGCGCATCAATTGTAAGTATAAAATGCACGAGAAATATTCGAAAAAAAAAATGTAATTTTTGCGAAATGGCGCCACGAACCCAAAACTTTTGCCCATATTAACAAACTTTTTTGATTGTTAAACAGAATGCGTCAACATCAAAACCACCATCGACACCAGCTCAGGTCCAAGAATACACTGTTCGATTACCGAAAAATTCAAAAAAAATGCATCATGTGATGCGTTTTAATGCAACACTCAAGGTTGATTTTGCTGAATGGACAAATGTGAAAATGGAAAGAGAAAACAATATGCGTGACAACCGTATGGAAGAAGCAATGCCAAAATTTGGTGCTGGATCAGAATATAATCGCGATATGAAGGAAGAATTACGTCGCAAGAGATTTGGCATATCAGCACGAAAATATAAGCCAGGTAAAGACGAGTGTCACCGTAAGCTCTTTTGTCAATTGGTAATTGAATTGTAAAAATTTGTATATGATTAATTAGATGCTCAGCCGTGGATCTTACGAGTAGGTGGCAAGAATGGTAAAAAATTTCGTGGATCACGTGAGGGAGGCGTCGGAGAGTATGCATCATTTTTTGTCTTTGCTCATGCGACTGATGGAGCAATCGAAGCATATCCTTTGCATGAATGGTACAATTTTCAACCGATACAACGTTACAAGGCTTTGTCCGCCGAAGAAGCTGAACAAGAATTTGGTCGTCGCAACAAAACAATGAATTTCTTTTCGTTGATGATGCAAAAACGGTTAAAAGGTGAAGATGGTGAAGGATCAACGGCCGATGCAGATGAACCACGGCTACCGGGCAAAAAGAGCAAAGAGCTCCGAATCACCGATGCAGACGATATAATGATGGACAGTGGGGATGATAGTAGCGATTCGGATGATGGTAATGCCAAAAAACGCGATCCCGATTCGGATAACGATAAAAAGAAGGCCAAGAAAAATCTCAAGAAAAAAAAATCAAAAAAACAAAAAGACTCCGATGACGAGGCATTTGAGGATTCAGATGACGGAGATGAAGAGGGTCGCGAAGTGGACTACATTGAAAGTTCATCCGATGAATCGGATCTCGAAATGAAAACCGACAAACAAATGAAATCGGTTGCCGAAGAAGATGGACTTCGCAAATTGCTCACATCAGATGAAAGTTCTGATGAAGAAAAGCATTCAAGCGATGAATCGAATAAAGAGGATAAAAAGGAACAAACTGAAAATGATGCAAAAACAAAGAAGAAAAAAAAATTTATCCAAAAAAGCAACTAAAGATGGCGATAAAAAAGAGTCATTAAGTGATCTTAGTTCGAATAGCGACGATTCGGACAATGACTCAAAGAAAAAAAGCAATAAATTCAATGTTAATAGTGCCAGCAATTCACGTTCGGCTTCACCAAGCTTGGATGGCAATTTGTCGATGGCTGGCACAAGTGGGCTTAAGCGAAAGATTCAATCGATGCCAACCGATTTAGGCATTGGTGGAAATAGTAACGGTGCTTCAGAGAATAGCAATAGTCCAACGGTTACACCAGCAAAGAAAGCAAGATATGATGCACCACAAGCACTGACAACTTTTGCTGGAGCCATATCGGGAAATAGAGAGTAAGTATTCGAAGCGATCAAATGATTTTACACATTTCTTCTAATGAACTATTTATTTCTTATTTTTTTTTCTTATTTTTTTTTTCAATTGTAGTGAAAATGGCATTACTGAAGATGCAGTTCGCCGATATCTTATGCGTAAGCCAATGACAACAACCGAATTGCTCACCAAATTCAAAAATAAAAAGACTGGCGTCTCAAGCGAAAAGTTGGTCGATACAATGACACAAATTTTGAAGAAAATTAATCCAGTTAAGCAGGTCATCCAGGGAAAAATGTATTTGAGCATCAAAAACAAATAAATTGTGTGGAGATAAATGATTTTCGCGATATTTTAAACACCACGAAACTCTTTCACAATTTGTTATGCGATTGTGACATATTTTAATGTTTGTTATTCTCATGTTGCAACAAAATAAACGATATTAGAGCACAGCACAAAAACCCAACAATTAATTACTTGTTTACCACTTTACACGCTCAAGAAGAAAAGAAAGCAAATTCAACATTTTTCTTTGAATACAAATCTTTTAATTTATTCTTGCGTGAATTCAGCAATTTATCTATGTTTTTAGATTATTTTTTTTCTTCTTTTATGAAAGCTAAAGCCTTCATAATTTATTTTAAGTTAGATTTACGTCGAGGTTATATTGAACATCAATCTTCTGGACTGTGAAATTTGAAAAGTGAGAATACATACATGGTACTTTACTGCTGCTTTATTTAATAAAAACATGCATTTCAAATTTTCAAGTACACACAACATCAGAACGGTTTCTCCAGTTTATACTATACTATTTAGGATTTATACAAAGGCTCAAACATCTGTTGCCTCGTTCATCAGACATTGTTTCGATTTCGTCTATTTTCAGCTTAATAATTGTATCAGCTGATGAATCAATTTTATATAAATAAATGATATTTGTTTTCTAAAATGTACATTCACTGCATAGGCTCATTACTCCTATTAAATTATTATGTATTCAGATTGGTGGACTAATTGTTCAATTTCTTTTTTCGTTTTTTTCTTTTATTTTTTTCTTTTTTATTTGTTCACCGTCCCACCGAACAGTCGAGCTTAGAATAAACTTATCCTACTACTATTGATTTAAACGAATTCCCTAATCAATTTTTCTTTTATACATAATTCATTATTTCTCAAAATGTTCTGCATGTCGCTGAATGCGTAAACAGATTCATTCGTAAGTCCCTTATCTACGGAATAATCATAAATTCAAAAATTGATTCGATATAACAAGTCAATCATTAAAAATCCTAGTTAAAAATGTGTGAAAAAATGTCTGTTTCAGATGATGATCTATCGAATATTTGTGATCGAATTGCGTTTAGCCACGGCAATAGTGATGCATGTGACTGTTCTATGAATTCCTTCTATAATTCTTTATTTTTTTCTTTTTTTTTCATATTTCTAATCGATAAACTAATAAATTAAGACGAAATTGACATTTTTTTTTTTGAGGAAAAAGAAAGTGTGTGTGTGTGAGCGTGTTTGGTTATGAAGTGTGAATGAGTGTAGATGTGTACAAAATTATATGCAAATGAAAATATAAATAATAGTCTACAATCTGAAGATGAAATCGTTGAAATCGTTTATTTTGATCTTCAATGTGTGTCGAAACATTCCTAAATATATCTAAAATACTTTCTGTGATATTATTTGGTGTGGCTCGATGCTTTCTTAAGTCATTTGTTCGAAATTAATTTTTGCACAAAAATTCGATTGATTGATGATGATTTATGTTATCGATTTTCAATATATGTCGTTTAGCATTTGGCATGCAATTATTTACAGAAGATGAATGAAATGCAATACAAACATATTTTTTAGTTTTAATTTTCACAATTATTGGGATTTTGATTTCAGACATGCTGTTCGAATCAATATTGTTGCGATTGATGTGAATACTGATTTTGTTGTCGTTGTTGTAATTGGGCAAGGAGGGCTGGCGTTTGCATTCCCAAATTTTGTGATTGTTGCTGAAAATAATTTCAAAAGAAGAAAAGTTGATTTTTTTTTGCCTCATGTAATGAGAGAAATATTTATGGAAATGTTATATTTTGAAAAGAAGATGAAAAATCGTAGATATGAAAACAAAATTATATTATTTTGCATGTGACATTTGGAATTATTGTAGAAAGTCTTTTCACTTGAGAAATGTTTGTATTACCTGCTGTTGCGGTTGCTGTTGTTGTTGTTGTTGCTGTTGGGCCTGCTGTTGTAAAAGCATTTGTTGTCTTGATAACAGTCTTTGTTGTTGAATTTGCTGAGGAGTGGGTCCCATTCCAGCCATCATATTAGGATTACCAGCGGCGATGTTCGGATTTTGACGCTGAAACTGAAATTTTTTCGTTGATTAAAACAAAAACAAAACAAAAGAAACTATCGACAATTATTATGATTATCGATAGAAATTAAACTCACCTGGGCATTATATGGGGGTGCAGGTCCTCGTGCTCTTTGTTGTTGTTGTTGTGCTAATGGATTGAATTGAGTATTTTGGAATTGTCGATTCATATTTTGCTGGGCTTGAGCTGCATTCATATTGGGTTGATTTGCCTGTGGTTGGCCCTGATTAATTGATTGTTGTAGGCCCGGTTGAATTGATTGATTCATCATTTGGTTTTGTGCCTGTTGCTATAATATCATTTCAAAATTTGTTCATTTATATTGTTCGAAAGACACAGCAATTCATATAACCCTACCTGTTGCTGTCTTTGTTGTACTAATCCACTAAAAACACCTGTTCCGCCAAGCTGTTGTTGGTTCTGTTTCATTTGTTGCAAAGCACTCATATTACCCGCATTCATTGCTTGATTAAGAATAGCAGTTGATGGATTTTGAGTCTGTTGCCTTTGGGCTATTGCTTGATTTGGGACCATTCCCATTCCACTGCTACCCGGTTGATTCAATGGAACAACATTTGGTGTCATCATATTAGGTCCTGGAAATGAAGTTTCTATGATTAATTTCATACGATTCATTTCTCTGAATGATTGATTGTCATGCGTCATGGGTCATGGTGCATTCGACACATACCTGCTTGCAAATTTGGATTCATTTGACTCTGTTGCTGCTGTTGTTGTTGTTGTTGTTGTTGGGCCTGTTGTTGTTGTTGCTGTCTTTGGATCATTCCTCCTCCACTCATCATTGGATTGTTTATTGGATTTGAGCCTGAGGCAGCCATTTGCGTTGGATTCATGTTTCTTATGTTAGCATTGCGCATGAATTGTTGACGCGCTTGTTGCTGCATATTGAATGGAAGGCCAGTCATTTGTTGTGGATTATTCATGAAAGAATTTGGATTTCTTTGTCGAGCCTGTAGCATCATCGATATAGCCTGTTTCGACTGATTACTGATTTGTGGGCGTTCAAAACGATTCACTAAAAAAAAGGCAAAAATTAGATTGTTTTTGCAATGATCAAAAGCGAAAGGAGAATCTACAATTTACGATTTTTTATAGTCAAACTAAAAAAAAATAATCGTTTCGACTTACTCGGCTGTCCGACTGAAGTTTGATTGAAGAATTGTTGCTGCTGTTGTTGAGATTGCGGTGGCTGAGCTGTGGCAGTCGGATTCTGAGCGGTGGTAGTAGGCATTTGGTTAAAGTTCCATTGTTGCTGTTGTTGTTGTTGTTGTTGAGACATTCCCTGCTGTTGATTTGTATTCGTACTTTGGTTTGACATACTATTCAATGGATTATTCTGTTGTTTTGCGTTATCCAACTGCAAATGTGAGAGGAAAATATCGTTATTTAGTCCATTCATTCGAAAATAGATTATAATTCACACAAAACGGGAATCAAATAGTTCAAAATTTCAATTTTAATTTTTTGTCAAGGATTTGACATTTAACTAACCTGTTGTTGATGTAGCATTTGGTTAACTATTTGTTGTTGCCGTTGCGCTTGAGATAACTGTTGAATATTCGATTGTGCCTGTTGATTCGGTTGATTTGATTGTTGTTGCGGCATTGTATTGCCCTAAAATTTCGGATAAATATACAAATATAAATAGAAATCCACTTCTTTAAATTCGGATCGATTCTATTGATAATTACCTGCATCATCGATGATATATTTCCAGATGCGAATGGTATTCCACCAGGTCCAACATTTGATTGCATTCCGCCTTGATTCATCATCGGCCCAGCAACTTTGGACTAAATAATAACAACAACAACAACGAAAAAATGTATATTCGTCACACCGTTCACATTCAATGTGAATGCGGAAAAGTCTGTTTTGAAATATACCTGCATATTCATTTGTGAAGTCATTTGATTCATTTGTGGATTCATTGAACCGCTAGCCGTTGACATATTTGTCGGGGGAATTACATTCGATGCACTACTCTGTAACATCTGAATTTAAAAGAGTCTCATCAGTTTTTATTCATATTTAATCGTTTCGATTAGCAATTTTTACCTGCGATGGTTGTGACTGCTGTTTCTGTTGAACCGATTGTTGTGGCTTTAAACGAAATTATACGACATTTTGGTAAATATATCATTGGATGCAAATCTTCGATATTAAATAGAGTTCGACTCACCATTTGCTGCATCTGGTTTTGAAGAGGCTGGAATTGTTGTTGCATGTTCGGGTTCATTTGGTTCTATATAGTTAATTAAAATGAAATTTCGATAAATTGTGTGTGATCAGCAAAAATTAATCAAAGATATTCCATTCAATATACACACATACCTGCATGTTCATTTGCATTTGGTTTAGATTTTGTGCGTTCATTTGATTGCCATTATTTATTTGATTGTTATTCATTTGGCTGTTCATCTGATTACCCATTTGATTGCTATTCATTTGATTTCCAATTTGATTTGGCATTTGGTTGACCAGTTGATTAGTCAACTGATTATTTCCGGCCGGAATATTCATTTGATTGGGTTGCGATTGATTTTGGGATTGGTTCATTGGTTGCTGATGTCCTGGTTGCATTGATGTATTCATCATTTGGTTTTGATTCTGTTGCTGTTGCTATACACATAAGACGTGAAAATTATATCAAATCATTTCATCATCAGAAAAAATTAGATTTCCGAAGAAATACCTGTTGCTGTTGTTGCATCAAAAATGCAAATTGTTGTTGTGCATTTTGTTGATTACCCACTTGACCAACAAC
This sequence comes from Mayetiola destructor, assembly GCA_000149185.1. Taxonomy (NCBI): domain Eukaryota; kingdom Metazoa; phylum Arthropoda; class Insecta; order Diptera; family Cecidomyiidae; genus Mayetiola; species Mayetiola destructor. The sequence goes on from GL501490.1 coordinate 322,999, forward strand.
ATTTCCAGAGTCTACTGACATAGCAGTGCCCATATTGTTCTTCGATTGCATTGGAAAACCGCTTTGTTGTTGATTTTGTTGCATGAATTGTTGCATTTGCTCCTGTTGTTGGGAAGACAACTGTTGTTGTTGCTGTGTCTTTGCATGAAAAAGAAAAATTATTGCCAACCAATGCGTTTTTTTTGAAGAACGAAAGCAACAATTTTATTATTTACTCACCATCGATATTTGTTCTTGAATTTGTGCGGCGACTACAGCTGCTGCAGCAGCCACTGCAGCTTTGGACTTCTTTGGTCGTTGAAGCTGAAGTTTCTTTTTGTAATTGATATCATTTAGAACATGTTCTTATCATCGATTTACAGTATATCATAATGAAAGAATTCTTACCTGTTGCTGTGACTGCATCTGTTGCTGAGGTTGTGTCATTTGCATGCCTACTGATGGATCCATAACATTGGGTTCCATCTTTATGTCCTAAAAATGTGTATATATTCCATAATAATTTTTTTCAAAGGTTTTGCCTACAAGAGAGAATAACCAGGATCTTACCATTTGGCTTGTAACCATTGAGGTGCCAGGAACGTTCATATTTGCGGTCATATTTTGGTTGTCGTTTTGAATCATTGGCGTTGGCTCTTGGACTTTGATTGATTCATAGAAAAATGATCTTTGTTTGGCCAAATTATGCGTATGATATTTCAATAATTCAAAACCACGTTCGTATTTCAATGGTTTTCTTTCCATTTTTACGGCACCAAACCATGACCATGATAATGGGGCCGGATTTTTACTATTCCCTTCAATCAAATCCCATGTATTGACCTTTTGTTTTTCGGTTGCTCGTAAACCGGGCACTCGGTCAATCAATTCAATTCCCGGATATTGACATTTTGATTCAACTGCAATCACATGACGTGGCATTCGAACAATGGGCAACAATTGACGAACCGTTTGCTTTGTGCGAGACGCTTTTTCGCCAATCTCTTTTCGAACTTTTTTCACTAAATTCACAAAATGCTTTTTATTTTCGTCACGTTCGTAAGGATCGTGTGCCAGCGATGCATGTATAATTGTTGTTAACATATCATATACCGTTGGATATAAAGATGTATTTGTTTGTAAATCAATGACACCATTGCACATTAGTTGCGTCAATAGCACCGACCAATCCGTTGTAATGGATAAATTACGATAAATTCCATCAAATAATGTTCCAATAAGAGCTAAACGAAGATCTAGTGCATCAATCATGTCCAGTTTTGCCTCTGGATGTCCAAAATAATTAATATCCGTCTTCTAGCAAAAATAGAGCGAATTAATTTTTTTGTTTTTAAAACATTGTTTAGAGTCTCTTGATTTACCTCTTGAGCAGATCGAACGAAATGCACCAGCTGCTTATGAAGAGAAGAAAGCAGTACATCACGTTGATCTTCATGCCCCTTCAGACAATTCAAAAGCAAACTGAAGAATTCGCGATTGGCCAACTTTGCTGGTTGAGGATAGAAAAATTCGTCTTCGCTATCATCTCCAGTCTGTTCGCTCTTTTTCTCACTAAAATGGACAGACGAATTCCATTGAATTTGTGGCTCATCAAGAAAATGTGGTTAAAATGACTTGAAAATTAACGCAAACCTTTGAGACGATTTATTATCGTTTTCGTCTTCCTCGTCACTGTCGTCATCGTCTAATTAAAAATGAAAACAAAATATTCAGTTTGATTGTCAAAAAAAAACATAAGAAAGAAAGGTAACTATCCGGTTACCTTGATCATCGTCGCTATCTTCGTCACTTTCATCCTCTTCTTCCACATGCCGGTACACATTGAAGAAATTCATTTTTTCCATTGTTTGACCGGCAACTTTGATTATTCGTGCTTTAACCGTCCCTGGTAGTTTGGCAAGTAGGGGAATCACACACCAAATACCCGGACCATGTTCTGGTACTTTTGGTCTTTCTAATTGTTGCTTTGTATCGCCTGATTTGGATTTTTTTGATGGTTTCCTGAAATGTGGCAAATAAATAAATAAATGTTAGCACTGCAATCCGACAAAGCGGTTCGCCTATTCTCAATTAAGATCTTACTTCGGTCTCTTTTGCTTAGGCGTATAATAAATTTCAACGGCTGATCGGGCAACAGCATCCAAATATTTATTCGTTTCCGATACCGTATTACTCGATTGCTTATGCATGAGCTGTAAATTGATACTAAGAATCGGCATATTCCACCGATCCAATATTTGGAAGAAACGTTGAATAGTTGTACTTTGGTCCATGTTATGTAATTCGGTTGCCTCTTTATCGGGAAAACAGATCAGCTGTAGAAGACGTTGAGCTTGTTTTGGAGTTAATAAGGGATCAATAAGCCTCCCATCTTGGAATAAATCTTCAGTATTCTGAAGGATACGCTCTAAAACCCATTCTTGGTAGGCGATCTGTTTGAGTACATGGTCGGCAAACTCCGATAGGCTGATCGATGCCTCTTGACTGCAATTTATAATTTTTTTAGTGAGTATTTTTCAAAAGTAGCCTATTTAATCGCCTAGCCACTTACGTTGTATCCTGCATGGAAGTATCCTCATCGGTGTTATTTGTGCCCAATTCACTAGTCCCAAGTATATGACTGATATCAATGGAACCAGTTTTGGGTGCAGCTGGTACTGTTGGTTGCGTAGCTGTATTCCGATTTCCACGTTTGTTTGATGTTGGCTGTTTTTGATTTTCGGGATTCATTGCATCACCCACCACTAAAATGCCCTTCAGAACAGCTAATACTGGTCCAACAGCAAGATTTCTGTGTGTTGCCGCTAACAAATGACGATCACAACTGAATTTTATATAACATTGTGGTCCTGGTATTTTAATTGGACATTCTATCACAGGCACTCCATACAATGATGGTATTGGCAGTTCAACGGCTTTACATAAACGATATAATAGATGACACGAAAGTCTAGCACCAGCTTCAGCACCGGCTGATATTTCTCTACCTATATTTACCAATGCTGGCAATGCAACGTAAAAAATGAACTTTTCCAGAGAGAAACATCGGCGCGCTGAAAATTCGTAAATTTATTATTATTATTATTATTATTAATTAAATGTGCCAGAAATTCAAAAAAAAAATCAAACCTCAATTCACTTACCAACTAATATTGAAACAAACACAGCCAAAGAATTATGGATCGCCACTTTTTGTACATCAATGTGCTCCGGTATATGAGCATAAAAGCCATCATTGCTTGATCCGCACAAAGCAATAAAAGCACCCAACCATTCCGAGCTCAATGCATTACAATGTGCTGTAAATTCAGCGCACATTATTGAAATATCATTCAAACGATCATTATCGATTTCACGACTGATTGCTATCAGAGCATTGCACACAAAACTATATCGATTTGTTTGGTTTTCATTAAGTATTCGTCCCCATGTTGAGTCAATTTTACCACCACGTGGCGGATTCACAAATATTTGAAGCATAAATGATTGATCGTAATAGCATTCGGCGGGCATTGGTTGAACGGCCGCTGCAACAACTTGCTTAACTTTTGCATAAATATTGAAAAATGTTTCGCTTGCTGGCGGTTTTGATTTAAGTAATGAACATGATGCATACAAATCAAGTAAATACACTAAAATACATCGTTCAGCCGATGTACATTCACTTGGATTATTTACATGTTTTGCTACTCGGCATAAGCCCTCAAATATTGGCAAAACTTGCTCATAAGACACTGAAAATATGAAACGAAAACATTTTTTTTTTCTATTAATATAAGTTGTACATATACATTTGTTGATTAAATTGCACTTACACAAAAGGCATCGATGGTATCGTCGCATTACACCAACCACATATAAACTCAACGATGTCGTATACATTCTAACAAAACTTGAGCTCTTTTGCACTAATTGTGATTCAACTTTAGGCAGTTCTTTCATAATTGATATGCACAAATCGATCAAACCGTAGACATTATTACAGGCTTCCATCAAATCAAATAAATAAGCAATATGCTCTTGAACGGGCAAATAATTATATGTTCCACCTGCAAAGCTACTTAACATTTCCAAAATGGTTGCCGAACATTGCCAAGTGACCATATGTTGATCAAAATAGGTCATTGACTGGAATCGTGTCATCGTTGCTTCTAAATTACATTCAGAACGAGATTGTTTCTTTACTTTACCGCCTTCATTCATATCCATGCTGAATTTTTTCGAATAAAGTTTGCTGATCTCTGTGAAGCAATAAAGAAAAAACAAAAAAATACAGTCATTAGTGGCATTGGTGAAAGGTCTCAAAAAAAAGTTCATGAGCCTTATAAAATACCTTTGGCCATTTTCTTGACAGCATGCTTCTTATCGTCTCGCTCTTTACCCACACCAAATAATAAAATATATCGTTGATTACAATCATGTTGCGTTGTATCATCTTGATACAATGGAAAATGTTTTGTATAAACATAATGTCTTGATATTTTTGGTTGTTCAACGTCACCATCACCTTGTTCCGATTTGGTGCTGTACGAAACGTAAAAAAACAAGGATTTGTATTACAAATTGAGTGCAACGACATTTGACATCAGCATGAACTTACTCATTGGTCGCATTCGGTTCAATTCTGGTTGGGCTGTCTGGAGCATCCATTAAATCTTGTTGATCAACTTTAATATTTTGTAAAATTTTGTCCAAATCATCGTCAACATTACTATCATCCAATTCCTCGATTTTTTGTTTGAATTCCATGGGTGGCAAAATATCGTCACCAACACGTGATGCAGGTGTGGTTGGTGGCAATGTTGATATTGTTGTGGGTGCAGCTGTCATTGTATTTGAATTAACCGTTGGTGTATTGGCCACATCCAATGTTGAAACAGGCAATGTGAGTAATTCACCGCGAGAAATCAATGTACACATGTATGCATCATAGGAAAATACATCATGTCGAATTAACTCACAAAAAAGATGCACCAAATTCGTAAACTGTATTCGAATTTGATCATCACAATTATCCTCTAGAACTGGTGCATCATGATCCAAAAATGACATTAAATTTCGTTGAAAAATCGGTTGACCATTGTAAAAACCAACCGAATCATTTGAATCGCCATCATCATTTGGATTCGATGATTCCACAGCTGTTATATCAGATTGTCTTTTTTCCAAAAGCCGGGCCACAACCATCGAACGATGTTCACCAAATCGTTGATGTGATACAGCCCATTCGCACAATACCTTAACAATTGGCTCATCCATTCGTATCATATAAGTGATGCGAGTTTCTTTAATCTTTCGATGCTCAAGCGTTTCATGTTTGATCACTTTTTCAACGGGTTGAAATAGTTTTGTGTATAACGAAATCATATTATTGTTATTGCCATCGAGCCGATCAAAGCAATGTGCATCGAGTATGCTCAATGTGCTCAAAATAACTTCGTTAATTGTACTTTCGATTGTTTTTCGTTGCCATTTGTCAGCGATCCATCGTCTTTCTGAATGCTTTGATCGTTCGATAATTTGTTGCTCAGCAATACGTAAACGCTTTCGGACCATTTCATTGTGTCGTCGATTATTTGACGGCATCGGTAACTGAGACGGTAGCACTGGCATATATTCCAATGGTCCACCGGCTAACAATGTAATTGAATCACGATCTTCTCCCGACAAACCGCACCATACCAAAGCACCGGGGCATCTGAGTGTTATGGCCTGAATCATGGCACTTAATTCCATGATCACCGGCCGATGATGTTGACACAACAGGAAATCTCGTAACATTGTTTCGATGAATTGGATTGGTGGTTTTTGGCGCATTTTCACTACATTGACTGGATTCTTTGATGAATGAGCTTGTGCTGTGGGCGCAACAGTGCTTGATGAAACAAGAGGCATTATCGATGATGAATTTGATGGAACTGAAGGCGGTGAGGCAGTTGGCGAAGTGGTTGAGCTAAGCGGTTTCGATGCTGGCGATGTAGACGATGAATAGTTACCGGGCCGTGAACCAAAGTTTTTTCGATCTTGATTTGGATTCGGTCGGTTTGCCATATAATTTGCTCCCAAAATATTTTTACCGGTCAACACATCCTCGGGACTGTCAATCGATGTGCTGCAACTGGGTGACGGGGGTTCCGATGAAGGTGGCGGTGATTTTTTGTCCAGACTCGGCGAATGAACCGAAAATGAACTGTTCTTTCGTAAGCGAAGCGTACTCGCCGAACGCGTTGACAGTGGGGCTCTGATTTCTGGTTCTTGTTTGACTTTTAAATTGGAGTCGAGTCGATTGGCGGCTACATTTGGATCACAACATGTATTGGACGATGTTTGTTGTGATGATTTTTTATTATTCTGAAATAGATTGATTCATATACATATATTTATCATAATGGTATTCTTGTATCATTGATCATTGAACATTGAACACTTACAGTAATTGTGTCCTCTTCCGTAACATATTGAAGCATAAAACCAATTTTCTTACAAACTAAATAAGCTAAACGTCGCGATAATCGTTCGGATTCAACAATAAATGGTAAACATTGCAAAATGAATGGCAAAAACAATTTCAAAAAGCCATCGTCACACATTTTGTTACGCATTCGATCCAGTAATTCGAGTGCCCATTGTAAGAATTCATGACGATCTAAAAGACTTTCTTCGCACATTGCTTTGCATAAACGTGTTGAGTATTTCCATTGTTTTAGAATTGTAGCAAAATCTTCTGCTGAATTTGAGCTTCCAGGAGTTGTCGGAGCAGCCGGAGCGATAAATGTATGATTACTGCTATTGCTTGAAGATGAACTGCTTGAACGAAACGGGGGGAAAAAAAACAAATAAAAAAAATCTGCCAACTGCCGTGACGATAGTTTCGAATGTTTTAAGTACTCACTTGATGTTGCATCCACTTGTTAACGTGCTTGTTGTAGTCGTTGTGTTTGTTGTCGGCGTAGATGCATGTGATGGACTTTCAATTGAATTCTTGACGCTCTCTGGCTCATCAATATTGGAAGTTGAAGGAGTTGTTGCTGCTTGTTCGCTTGATTTGTCATTAAGTCGCTGTTTTGCCCGTTTTTTAGCGCGTTTTGCAAGCAAATCAGCAATCATTTGACTAATAGATGGAAGGCCATTCCGTCTTTTGATAACCATTCGTCTGCGAGTTAATTTCAAAACATTACGATCTTCAGCATCGGCTACATTCATTTCATCTGGAATATTATCCGTTCGGACGAGTTCGGACGTATTTGCCATTATATCTGCACTGGTGCTCGGTTCATTGATATTTTGTTGTTGCTTTTGTATCATTGTTGCTTCTCGTCGATTTTTAGATGCAGCTTTCATTCTTGCCAATCGCATCGAATGCTTGGCACGTTTAGCCGGCGGCGGTCCAAGCATAGACATTTTTCGTTTGGTTAATTTCATTTCACGAAAACGTGCATCTTTCATCAACGATCGATTCAATACCTTTTCACGTAGACTTTTTGCTTTGGGTATCACCTTGCCATCGGCTCCAATCATTTTGCCACCCTTATTCAGCATAACACATTTATCTTTTGTACATTTGGTTGGTGGTGTCTGTTTGTCTATGGAACATCGACTACAATCTGGATTCTTTGTGCTGTTGGCTGTTGTTGGCGACGACATTTTTAACATTTTTGGATTTTTCTCCAATGTACAATGTTCCGTTAATTTTTGCGATAAATCTTTCATAACACGTATCACGGTTGCCGTCCATTCAATACTTGGATCCGGCATTTGACGTTTTTTATTCTTTTGTTCAGTTACCGTCGTTGTATATGCTGCACTCAATTTTAGAAACCACATTGCCTTTTTCATACTCACTTGATGATCACATAAATAAGTAAAAATTTCCTCTTTTTTATTGAATGATGGCGCTTTTTTTGCTAGATTTGCTAATGGTTTTGTGCCAGCTAAATCACGAAACCACATATCAAGCACACCTTTGCTACGGCCTGTTACAGGCCAAAAATTGTCTTTGATTTGTTGTTTCTTTCGACCATTATCTGGTAACGTATTCAACTCCGTACGTTTTGCTAAATTTCCAAATAAAAAAAAATTGAAATAAAATCCCATTCGTCACAAAATAATAGGCCAAAGCTAATTGTATTATTATTGTTAAATTTGTTGTGTACTTACAATTGATCGAAATGCAAAACATATTAAGTCGTTGCAATGTGATGTTGCTATTTCGGGCGGTCCCGAACTCTTCGGATATTTGTTGCGTTGCCTGAAATCCATTTTTGACATTGCTTGGATTCAGTTCATCTTCCCGTTGCTTCGGTTCTTGTGGATAAACATCCGGTACACCTAACCGTGGCCTTTTCAATGGCCTCGGCTCAGGTGCTATGTGATTGTATAGCATTTTGCAGCTGTTTTTTTTTTATCACTACACTTTTATCCAGACATTCGTGAAAATTATTTTTTATCCGACGGTTATTCACCGGGTTTGTATATTTTCGATTATTATTCAAAAACTATTCACAACAGCTCCATCGAAAATGCGCTTTACATACGATGATCATCATCAAGCTTAATGTGTAAATGGTTGAAATAAAGAAGAAGAAGAAAACGAAGGGAAAAATGGATAAAAACATTACTTCGTGTCATAAATGGGGCTAAAATGTATTAAAACTCGATGAAAACGATTCCAAAAATATTTCTTTTTTGTTTTGTATTTTTGTTATTATTATTATTATTATTATTATTATTATTATTATCATTATTATTTAACAGAAACTGTTTGTTTATTTGTCTTCCTTATTGTATCTATTGTGTTAATATTCAGTATACAAATGGAAACGAATGACCCCACACTGGTGAAATTGAATATACTCAATTATTGTTATACAAAAGTGGCTCTATTGGCGTTTCGATAGTTCATCATTTTTCTTGCTCTCTCTTTCTTTCTTTCTTTACTAAACTTCGAATGTATTGGCGACGGCATTTCACGTTATTTTATTCAGACATTCACACTCCGTTGGTATTGGATTATTATTATATTGGGCTGTAATTTCAATTTTGTTGCTTTTCATTTGATTATTCTTTTTCAATTTTTGTTTTCAAAATATGTAACTTCAAATACTGTATTTCATGCAACGATGATATTTAAAATCATGATTCGAACATCATATTGCTTAAGCGACATGCACAATGATATAAATACAATTTGAATTTTGATTGGATTATTACTGTTTTTGAACGGCGCACTGATGTCTAACACATTTTTGATTTGAATTTCGATAAAAAATCTAATATTTGTTTGTTTTTGGTCACATAAATTAAATCGATTTTAAACTGGTTTTTTTTTTTTTGGATCAACATCCGTATGTTCATTCGCATATCGGACCTTCGGATATAGCAGGTGTATGCGAATTAATTAATTTAATCGAGTTAAAAACTAGGAATTTACATTGGAATTCGGTATACAATGACGTTAATTAAAGTTTGAAAAGGCGCACACGCATACAAAATTATTCTGACTGTCAACACTTATATAAAGTCGAAACAAACTACCATCTGTATTCAAATAATATACAAAGCAGACCTCGATAGCGATGAACGAAACGAATGAAAATAAAGCAAAAACAATGAGACAAAAAAAAAAGAAGACAAATGAACATAATTGAACTGGTTTGTATATAATCATTCGATATAACTATATATTTTTGTGCATCTCGTCGGCGATCCGCACCGAGAAAAAACCTTACGTATTCGATGCTCTTTCATTTCCATATTTCGGCCAAACAATTCAAACAAATAATTCAATACATTCATTGCAACGAGAGAGTGAGAGCAAGAATGAAAGCGACAGAGAAAGAGCAAAAAAAAAACCACAATAAAAACATTCACGCACCCACAAACGCAAAGCCAACAAGCGATCGCGTACAATAAATAGATTGTAATCGTTGTCTTTTAATCGCCTATTTTAATTATTTTTTTTTTCATTATTTTTTCATTATTTTTTCATTCCCATTTCATTTTAAGTCTTATTTTGCCACTATCCCAACTTTGAGTATAATGAAGCGACACAATTTTCTCGGATTGATTTTTCAAATCACAAAATATGTTTCGTTAGAATGAAAAAAAAAAAAAACAACCGAGAAAAGAAGCGACGGAATCACATAAAATCGAATCGACAAATCTAATGAAAGAGAAAATTTTGATTTTCACCGAATCAATTTCTGAACTTGATAATAATCACGTAAATCAATTTGCCATAAAATTTTAATCACCAATCACTTTGAGCATTCTTTTTATCGTTTCACCAAACATTAAATCCATTCACATAAATTGCCAAAATTCTCTATTCTGAATCTAATAAGAGACAGAGAAAGAGAATCAATTAAATGATTCGATGTTCACTTACGCAAAATTCTTTATTAAAATGTTAGCAAATCAAATTACTATTTGAATAAAAAGAAAGAAGAAAAACAAAAAAATATTGACACACACGAAATATTCCAACGATTAGCGAATAGTTTGCGTTTGGATTGCGTTTTATGCTGTTTTGCACATATAAATATATGTATAAATATAAGGCGATATATATAAGCCTTTGTTTTACTGACACCAATTGAAATTTTCCCAACTTTACAAACTCTTATTATTGAACTGTATGATTTTACAAATGATTCATTTTTCATCAAGAAATTATTAAAACTTTCAACACTTTTCCACTATATATACACATTAAAAGTCGACAGAATGGAAGTTTAGTAATCTGTCAGCCATTTTTCGCGTTATTTCGTTTTTTTTCTCCTCTTCTTTCATTTATTCGACAACTTATTTTTTTCTTTTTTCTTTTTTTTTGTATTATTTCCTTTACTGTTGTACTACTATTCCGTTTCAGTTGCTTGTCTATGTATGATCCATGGCTCTGTGTGTATGGCATTTCATCCGTTTGTGAAAACGGGTAGAGCATAGTTTTTCTTCTCTTTTCTTTCACATTCTTCATTCGTTTGAGTTGCTTGTTATTCGAAATCAGTCATCGAGTCACATTCATATGACTACTAACGTAGGCTCCTGGCTGTGATGCTGGCTACTTGTGTAAGCTTTGGCATCATTGTATGCGTGAATTCAACAGAAATGTCAAAAAAATCTTATTACAATATACAATTGTTTGGATGTAAAATCTGTGGCGAATTCAGGGCCCATTTAATTTGATACATATAGTATATTGATTCGGCCCTCTAGCACAAACATACGATTTTCAATGTATTTTTTTTTTTTTTTTTTTGTTAAGATAAAATTCGAATGGATGTTCTCTTGCATTTCTCTTTTTCGATTTTCCTTCGCATGGTATTTTCATTTATGGATGTGGGTTTTCGGCATATTTTCACATTGTTCATCATCTCGTTCGTTTTACATTGTATGTTGATGGCTTTTAGCTCACCGTTAATCTATGCATGTATGTTTGATTCGGAATTTCTTTTGTTTTGCACTTACGACGGGCTGTTGGTCTATTTTGTTTTGTTATTTTTACAATGATCATCGCATTTTTGTACAGTTTGGCCTCTTTTAAAGCGGTATTATTGGAATTTATTGTTCTTTTTCAACAAATATTTCTATTCAAACTCAGATTTGAACTCTGATCTGGGCCCAAAAAAAAAAAATTGTGTTCCAATTTTCTTGAAAAAAAAATTAACCGGTTTGCATGATTTAATAACTTTAAGATGATTTTAAGTATATAAAATGTATAGACAATTCGATTTTTGGGTTGAGGAATGTGTAACATATTGTACTTTGAGCATTTTCCATTTAAATGTTTATAATTAAAATTTTATATTATTTGTATTTCATTTTCATGTGTCTTGTATTTATTTCTAGACATTCAAAAGCTAATCCATTTCACCACAAAGATATAAATTCACCACGTGGCGAATAATAACCACAGTCTATAGCCAATTCAACATTTGACATTTTAAACTTTGCAAACAAATGCATACAACAAGAAGATTTGTAAACAATCTAACAAAAATCCAAAACTCACCCATCCGATTGAATTGTATGGTTGAAACTGTCAAAATAATGATGGACAAAAACGCGCTAAACCACCTTTTCAAGTGATACAATTGCATTCGCATTATTTTTTTTTTTAAATTTCTTTTTGATGTTTCAGCCAATAAAATCTTTTAAAAAAATATGTCTGAAGATTTAATCGAAGACACTTCTTTATTAAGTGATGATGACGAAGAACCGATTACAGCCCAAAAAGTGAGTGATTTACATTATGAGAATTATAATTATTATCAAATGTTGAAACAGTGGTATTAATAATAATGCTTATTAATTAAGGTGTTGGAAAACCTGCAAAATGCATGGTTAAATGAAAAATTTGCACCTGAATTGCTGCCACATCAAACGGATATATTGGACTTGATGTTGGGCCAAATTGAGCACATGGAACAAAATATTTCACAGCTTGATAAAAATGATTTTCGAAGCATAGCCCATCGTATGGAACTGGAACGCATTAAATATATTGCAACAAGTTATTTGCGCTCACGAATACAAAAAATCGAAACATTTACACGTTCAATTCTACAAGATGACGAAAAACGTGATTCAGACAAAAAACGATTGTCAGACGATGAGAGACGTTATGCCGAAAACTATATGAATCTGATTCGAAAACATTTTCAGCAAATTGCTATACAACATATGCCGCCCAATTTACAAGAAGAAACCGATCGAGAAATCGTTACACCGAATCAAATGTCACACATTTTTTTGCGTGCCAATGAATCCGTTCCATCGGTTATTGTCGGAATGAATGACGAAGAAGTCGATCTTGAGGCTGGTTCTTTGCACATTATGCCCTATAAACTTGCATCTGATTTAGTTATCGATGGGAAAGTCCAATTAATCTGAAGCAAAAAAAAATTAAATAAAGAAAATTTTATTCTAAAACAAATTACAAATAGCTTTTGGATTTGGTGTTGCATTAGATTTTAATGCCAAGGCAAATAAATAGAAACAAAAAATTCCGAACATTTATGTTTAAAGAAGGTTTCAACATACACACACGGCTCAGTCGTTTGCATCGGGTAATATTTGATTTAGAATTTTCACCTCAGCATTGTTCAAAGCGAAATAAAAATCAAACGCTTTTTCGAAGAGGACAAGAGACAGCATCAGTGGTGGCTAATTGTTTGAGACATTCAATGAATGTGGGCATGACAAGGACGCTACCATTGATGTTCCAATATTGTTTGTACAATGAAGAAGAGCAGAACAAATATGAAACGATTGACTGTAGAGAAGAAGAAGAAAAAAAACAACAACTTATGAACAAATCATAGATTATTGTCCGCCATTACGAATACGTCTGCCGCAAAACGACGACGAGACGGAAATTTTTTAATAATCATTTTGTGAAATTTAAAGTGTTCTGTGTGTGTTCCAATTGAATTCGAACATTTTCCATTCTATCAATATCAATTAAAGACTATTCAAATTTAAAAATCCATTTCATTCAAATCATTTGAAAAATAGTTTGTGTGTACGTGAGTTTTATTCAAAATCAAGAGATTTTGGTGTTCATTTTTTTTTTCTTTCCCTTTTTTTTTCACTTGTTTTGCGAGTCAAATGAAAAATTTCATACTACCGAATTCAAATACGCAAATCGTTCACAAACAAAAGATTTGAACCCAGGATCGAATGCAAGCGAATCAAATGAAGGCAAACAAAATGATAAAAAAAAAAAGAATATACGACTGTTCAGTACGGAACTTGTAAGCTGAACAATAATAGTTGATTGAATAATATTTTTTTTTTTAAATTTTGAAGTGCTTAGATTCCAACTGCCGTTTCGATTGGCTTGTTTCGATTTTTGATGGGAAATTTCTTTTGTTTAAATCTGTGAATGACACTAATAATAATTTGTAATAATAATTATTTATTGAATTTTGCAGTTCAGTGATTTGTCAGCGAGGCAGCAATTAATTTCAGATATTCAGAAAAAAAGTGCATTTCTTCGAGACTGTTTGTTTTCGATTCAGGAACATTCAGTATTTTGTGAGTGCAACTTGGCACCAAAGTTTTTTTTCAAGTTCAAACGAAAAACTTCTCGTTCAATTCAATTCTGGTTTGTTTTTTTTCGTTTATAATTTTTCTCTTATTCGATTGACACACAATTATAAACCATCCAGTGCAGTGCAATAGACGGTGCATCGCTTGCAGAATAAGAGAATTAAAAAAAAAAAGAAGAAACCAAAACGCAACAACAACAACAGCAACTGCGAAATTGAAATTACCGTGAATCTAGAAACTATAGAAACTTCTCTGGGGGAACAGAGTGTTTATGTATATTTCATTTTTTGTGAGTGTGTAAGTGACGCGCTCAGTGCGACATTCGAATAAACCAATACGTGCAGGTTACTGCAAAATTAAAGCAACAATAAAAAAAAAAAGAAAAGAAAAACCAAATTGACAAACCAGACACAAATTCAGTAAAAAAAAAAAGATACACAAACTGAACTGAATAAATCAGTGGATTCGAGTGACATTATTGTGTTTCGTGCGACAAATCATTTTTCTTCCTGCTTGATTCTAAGAATCCCATAAAATAATCAACGAAGTTTTAAATAAAGTTTCAGCCAATGTCTGCTGGTACGGATCAGGTAATTAGTTTGTTTGTTCAAATGTTTATTATTATTTAGCAAACATTTGTCGCATATATTCAGTGTCAGAATGAAATTGAAACCTTTTTAAATTGATTGTGTGATGGACGCCGTCAAAAAAAAAAAAACAACAAACAAACAACAAATGACGCATAAGAACGATTTATTTAGAAAACAGCAATGAATGTGTTCGGTTAAATCCACGAATAATGATTCCGAACCGAAGCTGATATTTGTGAACAATTAAATGCGTCTGATTTCGATATGAATTTCACCGCTGTCTGCAACAAACTAATCTAAGTTCGTTCCGTTGAACTTTTTGTATTCTTTGTATTTCGATTTTTTTTTCTGAATAAAAATATGACAATCAATATTGTCAGCTGATAAGAAATAAATAATACAAAAGTTGATAATGAAATAGTAATAATTAAAATGAAACAGCAAAATGTTAACGGATGAATAGTTATTTGTTGCAAACACCTTTCATCATAATTAGAATTTGTACAATTTTTGATCAAATTTCATTCTCATTTGATAAAATTTTCCTCTAATTTTCATGTATGTAGCGAATGAAAGGACAAAGTAACCAAGGTAAGTGCTTTCATCGATGTGAAACAAAAAATTGATAAAATTCTTTATACGCCACACGTCCAACATATATATATATATATAGCCCAATAAAGAGCCGGAAATGAATGATGAATATTAAAAACGTCAATAGCAACAGCATCTTTTTCAATGGGATTTGCTTTTAGTATATGAGCATAGATGTGTGTTGGATTCGTGATCTAGTATGAAAGACCGCAGTCAATGTACTTTGGCTAGTTTGTATTAGCTGTTATACACAATGCACAATGCACATACAATAATACATTGTACATTGAATAGCATTCATAGTTCATCGTTGTGATGCTAAAAATGCATACATTTTTATGAAGCGTTCCAAATTCAGGAAGCGAAATGAAAACTTCTTTTCGATACAAAAATAAATGTAACCAATAGTTTTATCCATTCCAACGTTGATCACAGATTGAATCACAGAAATCTTTTTGTTCCACTCTTAAAGTCTAGTGACGTCACCATCACGTATTATCATAAAAGGTACACGTATGGGAGCCACACACAGCTCTATCAATTGAAACCACACATTGAGCTGAACGAATAAACTTGAAAGGGTCAACAATCTTTTTTTTTTTGCATCGCATCTCTATTCCCCTTTATTCCAATCATTCACTGTTCATGTGAGCGATCTATTTAGTCTGTTTATTCGTCTTTTTTTTCTTGTGGAATTTTCTCTGGCTGGAATGGGTTTTAACAACTCTGTGTTCTTTCTCAATTCTTTCGCATTTCTGTTGCGACATTTTCATTCATTGGAATGTTGTATTTGATTTTATTTTATTATCATTTTATATGAAACGGAACATTTAAATGCTGGCTGTTGGCATTAATTCGATAGGTGGGATAGCTTTTGTTTAATAACAATGTACATTGCATTGATCAGAAATAAAAGACTATATATATTTTTGTTTTAGCGATTGTTATTGATTTTTCTGTTTTCCACGAAAAATGTGTTTAGGAATGTTAGGTCCATCATTCGGTCAGCAATCATCATACAACTATTTTCCAAACAATGGGGAAAATCTTAATAAGAATGCGTGGGACTCGCAACAAGTAAACGGTTCACGACGTGGCTATGATGATTACTATCGCGGAAATGACAAACGTTCATATGGAAATGATGGTGTTAAAGTAAGTTTCTCTTGCAAGCAATACTCATGCGAAAGACTGTTCAACATTTTGGCATTTTTTTTATTTTATTATTAAACATTCAACAGTCAATTGAACATGGAATGCAAGGCATGGGATTGGACGGTGCCAAATCAAATTCAGCTCCAGCAACGAAAGAATCCACAGATAAACCGAAGAAGATGACATGGGCTACCATTGCTTCGCAGCCTGTAAAATCATCGCAAGCTCGTGTTTCGTCTACATTAAAGAAGAAACCAGGAATGCCCCCACCACCAATGATCCCTGGTAAACATAATATGGATATTGGATCATGGGACACAGACAAAAATGGTTCATCGTTGATACCACCGCCGGTCCCATCACCGCCTCCAGTAGCTGATGGTCCGTCACCATTTCAATTCCAACCACCAACAAAAAGTAACTCAAGCTCATCAGCCAACAACCAAAATGCACAACAATCAAATGATTTATCGGCACCGAATCGTAATGGAGATAGATATCGCGATGATCGTGGCCCCATAACACGTGATCATGATTCACGCGGTTCAACCGATTCGCATCCAAATGATATGCGCGGTGGTTACCGTCAAACATCAAATAATCGTTATCAGCCACATCAACGCTCAAATTACGGTCCCAATTCGGATCGACCAAATTTCAATGATAACAATCCAAGATATCAACCTCGTCAACAATATCGCACTTCGCCACCGTCATCATATAGTAATCAACCTTATCACAATGGTCCGAATCGTCATTATGAGAGCGATGACCAAGAAAACGAGCATCCAAAACTGCCTGTACGGGAGGTTAATGATCCAAAGCCGACTGAACCAATTGAACCGGAACCAGTGGCTGAAAAATTGCTTGACAAGGGTAATTACAATCCATCCGATATGGAAATGGAAAAATTGGATAAAGCTAGGTAAGGATAAATGCTAAAAAAAATAAATAAAAAAAAAACAAAAATAAACAAAAATAAGAATCGATTGAACTTTAAAATTTATTTTATTTCGTGCATTTCATTTTTGTTCACTTTCTGTTAGATTTTTTGTCATTAAATCATATTCGGAGGATGATATTCATCGTAGTATTAAATATGAGATTTGGTGTTCAACCGAACATGGTAACAAACGTTTGGATCAAGCTTTCCGTGATGCTGAAGCAGAAAATGGTTTCATCTATTTGCTATTTTCTGTCAATGGATCCGGTCATTTTTGTGGTGTTGCCCAAATGACATCGGCCGTTGATTATAATTCGGTATCATCGGTCTGGCACCAGGACAAATGGAAGGGAAAATTCTCATTGAAATGGATTTATGTTAAAGATGTGCCCAATTCCCAATTGCGTCACATTCGTTTGGAAAACAATGAAAATAAATCGGTTACTAATTCGCGTGACACACAAGAGGTACCAAATGCTAAAGGTCAACAGGTCCTCCAAATCATTCATATTTATAAGCATTCAACATCAATATTCGATGATATCGAATTTTATGAACAACGTCAAGTTGAAGAGCAACGTCAAGTTGATATTCCGCCATCTCAGAATGAGGATGATCAACGGCATGGACCATCATCGAATCATTATCGTGATATTCGTGATAATCGTGAAAATCGTGAAAATCGCGGTTTTCAACGCAACGAATCGAACTATCGAGACAATTATGATAACGGCCGTGGAATTGGTCGTAATAATTTTGGTAATTTAATTATTATATTTTTCGATCGCTTTCGAATATGAATCGAATTTAATTCGAATATGAATGTTTTTCAGGTCATTATCAAGGCAACAATAATCGTGGATATCAAAATTCATACGATAATAATCGTCGTGATGATTATCATCAACGCCCGAATTTCGATCGACCACCAAATCGTGATTACGGCAATCGTCGTGAAGGAGGCGGATTTATGAGCCGCGACAGAGGAGACAATAATCGTTTTGATTTTCGCGTAAGTATCAAATCAATCGATCAAATTCATCGTTTTTTGCTTTTAATCGCCCAATGAATCTTATTTAATTTTGGTACAAAAGGATCGCATGGAACGCAACGATGATCATCATCCAGGTGGATTCAGACGCAACAATATGAATAATTTCGGTAATCGTGGTTCAAATAATAATGGCGGCCCAAATATGGGCAGCGGCTATCGTAATTGAGAATTTAAATCGATGATTCTTTAAAAATGAAAACAAAAATAATGAAGCGAAAAATTATCGACACAAAAAAAAAAAAACAAACAAAACATACAAATAATAAACAATTTTATCAATTAAAATGAACATTTCATATTTACATAAAACAAAGCTACAAGCATTCGTGTGAAAAAAAAGAAAGCAACAACAGTAAAAGACATATACAAACTGAAACAAACACCAATATTACTTGCATCTTTGAAATATATAATAAATGTGTTTGAAAATGAAGAAACAAAACTAGAAAAAAAAAAACTTCGTAAAAATATTAAAAAATTAAAAAAAAACTTTGAAAAAAAAAATAATAATAATAAATTAACTAAATCAAAGACATTTTACTCGCAACATAGACCCTTTTTTGAAGTTCCAGTAACTACGAATATGAACTTCTTTGAACTGATTTTTTTTTCCCCCAAAGTAAAGTGCAGTAGTGGACAATTAATAACACAACAATTTGAAAGAAAAAACAGTTGCAATAAAATTAAAATTTCGATAGTGTGAGAAAAAAAAACAATCGAAAAGAAAAAAATAAAAAAAAAGAACATTTCTAGTTAACTCTCCTTTTATCGCCGAAGAAACGAAAAGAAAGTGCATAAGAAATGAGTGGAAAAAATCTGAATACATCAGCGGGAAAAGAAAACAAATTGTTATTCACATGTTGGACATATATTTTCATGTCGATCGAAAAGAATGTATTGACTGATGATGGTGACTGAGGTATTTCAATGAACAATTCAAAGATCAGCAACCGTTTTCAATTTGTTACTTATTTTAGTGATTCATAATAATAATTAATAAATGTGCTTTATGTATCCGAACTGATATTTCGACTGATAACAAGTGAAATCTTCGAAAACAATTGAACATAATAAACCGCCCGTACATCGCCTTCTACTCAAACAGAACGGAAAACGAACAATATTAATTGATTTAGCAGCTAAATATTATGGTGTTCTTTGATGCCTGCGTTTGATCATATATTTTTAAGCGCAAACGAAAAGCTACCGAAAAAGACACAATACAACTTCACACTCCACATAAAAAAAAACAAAACAAAAACATTTCATTAAATAAACTTTCGCAACACCCAATCATACATACATTCAAAATTATTATTCTCATTGATTAAACTTTTTATTGTATTTTGGATTATTATTTTTCACTTTCTTCGGCATAAAATCAGATGAATACAAATTTAGAGATCTAATTATATAGCGACAGCCGGTAGCCCATCACTACAAAATCGAACATTGCATGAGCATTGGCATCGCAAATAAAAACAGAAAATAAGAACGTTTTCAAAAATATTGAACGAAAACAAAAGAAAAATTTAAACTAAACTTTGATTTAAAGGATGAAACTAAAACTAATTATTATGATAAGAATTTATAAAATTAAACGATTATATGAAATCATGATAAATAAAATATTATTGCAACAACACCAACACATTTTTTTCATTTTTTTTTTTTCTTTTGATTATGCATTTTTCACTAGGTTTTTTAAGCCAAGCTTATATGCAGTAGAAATCGAATGGTCATAAAATGTGCGATTATTTCGAGAGGAAATGGCCTTGTCCATTTATACATATATCAATCAAAGCAAAGGATCATCGAAAGAATAAATTATTATTTAAAGTATGCGCGCCAAGAAAGTTTGATGCGAACAAAAAATTGATTTTCATTAAATCGAATGAAATGTGGGAGCGTCATAGTCTGTATCATGTTTAGTTTTTATTGAAAATGTTTCGATTAAAATGCGAAATAGTTTCAAATGTCTGTCAAACAAAAATTCAATTGCTATCAACAGCCAATGTCATCTTAACGGCGTGTGAGCTCACGCTGTCATTATCAACACGAACGAAATTTCATTTGTTTTCAAAGCCGCATCAACTATATGCAAACAAAAAGAGGAGAAGCGACTGTTTGTCGGTCGTATATTCATTCATGTATATTGTATATGTTGTTGTGACATTCAATGCGAATTCCGATATTGTTATAGGTCGAATTGCACAGTTTTATTTGTGACGTTCGTGTGTTCACTACTCCGTTTTCATAACAAAAATTTTCCTGTGTGGCTGAAAGTGAAAAAAAAACCCAGAGAATTCAGAGGAAAGAAATAGTAAAGTATTTTTGTGGATTTTATCGACCATTTGATGGCCAATTCGAAAAGAGGCAAATACAATGTGAAGCATTAAATAATTGAAAAATAATTTTCATCAATTTTGAGAAGAAAAAATTATTTGTGCAAGTGAACAAGTGAAGTGCGGGTGTGGATTGTGGATACAGAAAAATGGCAACGCAAAAGCCTGGTGAATGGGCCAGTTGCATTTTATCGCGTTTTGAAGAGCAGGTAATGATCGCTGAGAAGAATAATAATATTTTCAGCATATTTATATTGAGTTTTCGATGTTTTCGATTAAATGACCCGACATCATGAAAAGTGAATCGACTGTGTGAAGAAAAAGAACATTTTTTTTTCTCTCAATCGATTTTATCGTGCGCTCCGATATACCATGATTATACAGATTTTATGAATGTGCGTATATTAACAGAATGCGCACATCTGTGTACCATTTGTTAGCAAAAGAAATATTATTGCCACAGACACAGCAAATCGAATACACAAATATGCGAACACAACGCAAACAGTTGTCCCGAATCCTGAAAAGTTCAGTGAGAACCGAGTTACCGAGAACCATGAATGAATTTCTTTGGCAATTGTGTCAATCGAGCTTGGTATATATTGTACATAACATTGGATAAATCGCGTGGGCGCATTGTTTTCATTCGTAGAAAGTGAAACTGAATGGCAAAGGCACTTCATACTCCATACACCATTCCAACAACCAACACAAACAATATGCTTGATGTTTGTGAATGTGTGATGCGCCTGTGTACAAGACAATTCAACTCGTTATATTTCGCTATTTATTTATTTATTTATTTTTTTGTGCCCCTGTGTGATGGTTTTGGCTTTGATTGTATATTATTATGTGATGCTTGCCGTTTATGAATGAAAATTATTTATTTTTTTGCCTTCTTTTGTTGTTTGTTTTGTTTTCGGTTTTGATTCGCTTTGGCTAAATCGTTAACGTTGTAAATGTCCATATGTCAATGAATTATAGCGGCCTATTTAGATAAGCAATGAAATTTTATTGCAAATAAATATATTCAGTGTTGGTTTTTTTCATTCAAAACGTTGGATGGGTCACATTCAATCGCATTGAGCCATCTTTCGAATACTTTAATTTGAATGGAATTCGGTGCAGGTTGAATTTTATCATAATAATTATGTGATTTTCGCTCTTCTTTCTCCCCGTTTCAATGAATTGATGTCTTTTCTTAAAATTATTTTCAGCTTCCAGTGCGTGTTGGCATACATGGACCACAATGTCGTCAGAACTATGCACATACGATGACTTGTCTCATTCAAATTTCACGCTACAAATTCTCTCTGATTCTTGCGGGTCTCACAAAAGCACTTCAACGTACAAACGAATCGGTTGGTTTTTATCTCAATTGTTGTCAATATTTTTTTTCTTTTTTTTTTGGATTTTACGCGGTGAAAAATGGATTTTGATAACCGAATGACTAACGTCTGACTTGATATTCAATTTTTTCAGTGGGCAAATGGAACAATTCGACAAGCCGAACCGGAACGATGCTATTACGATACATTAATTATAATTTTAACAACGCTGGAACGTTGCCTAACCAATCAAACCAAAGATACATCACGTTTTGAGGAAGCAATGAATGTTAAATTGTTGCTCAGAGAATTGTGCCAATTTATTGATATTAACGAATCCTATCCAAATGCACAATCAATCAAAAATCTTGCGTCAAAAGTATTGTTCTGTTTGTCACAAAATCATTTTAGTGCTGTATTTAATCGCATTTTAGCTCGTCTTCAAGAATTGAGTGCAACATCCGAAGAAAATCCCGATTCGGGTGACATTGAACTCATTCAACACATTGATTTAGATATTCAAAAACTCATTAAATTATTGACTGGTGAGTGACAATCAATATAATTAACTGTCATCAATTAGTTATCTATTATTAGTCGGCACACTGCGCATTCATTCGACCGAATCATAACGAAATTGAATTTTCATTTTAGAAATTAATCAAAAATTCAAATTGGTCAAGAAGTCAGCACATACGGGACTGATAGTTTCATTAGAAAAAGCCATATGGAATTGGGTGGAATTTCATCCACATGAATTTGCCGAAATACAACGAAATCAAAACGAAGAATTATCAAAGTGAGTTCCCATCAGTTTCAAATGCTCAACAAATTACTGAGCGAAATGGTAATGGTTTTTGAATTCTTACAGATGCTGCGACACTCTTTTTGATATTTTGGATACAACAGCCGAGTTTAAGAAAAATCGATCGATTATTTGGCCCTTGCAAATGTTATTGATTGTGCTAAGTCCGGTATGTTTTGAATTATGCCGTTAAAATCAATATCCAGAGATTATTGAGTTTTGTTTTATTTTTTCAAATGTTTGACTGCAGAAAGCGTTAGAGGAAATCGTTAATGCCGAACAAGGGGCACCATGTTCACAGCAGCACGCACGAAAAAAATCATTCGTTGATGGGGTGAAAAAGGGAGTTATATCACATTCAGCCTCAAAACAATTGACCGAATCGGCAGCCATTGCATGCGTAAAATTATGCAAGATCTCAACGTACATCCCGACAACCGAATCAACAAATGTCACATTTGTTCTGGTTCAATCTGTGATTGGTGATGTCAAAGCGTTGCTATTCAATCCAGCCAAACCATTTGCACGTGGTCAAGGATCCAATTGCTCGGATATCGATCTAATGATTGACTGTATGGTTGCCTGTTTTCGTATAACACCGCACAATGCTGAAGCACAAAAGGCTTGTTTGATGTTGAACGCGCCGCCAGCATACCATTTTGTGATTGTGAGCTCATTATTGAGGTAACTAATAATGCTATTATTATTATCTATATATAATGCTATAAAATTGATACATTTAATATTTTTATATCTCCCAAAATAGGATTGTAACACAGCCAAGACTTCCATGGTGGCCCCAAATTGATTTAGTTTATGCTCGTTCTGAAGGATTACGTAATCTTTTCACAGATACACTCAATAAAGCGACACAGGGATACATTGCACACACACCATTACGCATGATTACATCATTGACGCTCAAAGCCAAAGATGGTCAAAGCCGTTTGACCCGACCCGAAGATGGAACAGCACATAAAACTCTACTTTTGTTGATGGTTCGACTCGTTCATGCTGATCCGATGCTTTTGTTGAATATTAAAACAAATAGTGATCAATATAATACTGATATAGTATGGATTAAAATGTTGTTTTTTTTTCTTTTTGGCGGCGCTTATAAACTAAAATATTATTAATAATAATTTATTTGCTTTTGTTTTGTGTACAGAATTCAGTTAAAATCGCCCACGATGTTCAAAGTTCGACGGTTGAACTGATAAATGGTTTGGTCAGTTTAGTGCATCAGCCAACTATGCCGGATGTAGCGCAAGAGGCTATGGAGGCACTTTTGGCACTGCATGCACCCGACAAAATTGAAGTTTGGAATCCTGAATCACCGGTGAACACATTTTGGGATCTCAGCTCTCAAGTGATGTTCTCAATATCACAAAAACTAATCCAACATCAAATTGCAAACTATACGGACGTTCTGAAATGGCTCAAAGAGATAATGATGTGTCGTAACATATTCTTGCAACGGCACAAAGAGTACGCAAATGTCGGCAGTCAATTAGCTATTTGTCGTCAAGCTCACATCAAATTGGAAGTTGTATTTTTCATGTATCTGTGGTCGGTGGATTTAGAGGCAGTTGTATCGTCATTGTCATGTTTTGGATTGCTTTGCGAAGAGGCTGATATTCGGTGTGGTGCTGACGATATGATTTCAACGTTTATCATTCCGAATTATCATTTGTATCAGGAACTGGCACAGGTGGCTTCAACAATTAAGGCGCCCAATTCGAATAGCCGAGAAGATTCAAAATTTTCATTCTATGAACAGAATCAAGGGCGCATTCTATTGCAGAAGAAAATTATGGCTTTGCTGCGAAATATTGAGCATTGTGTAAATGGTGTTCAACCAGCTTGGGAAGAAACGTTCCGCAATTGGGAAGCAACTAGCAAAATATTGCAATCCTATCCAAAGGGGAAATCAGAAGATGGACAGGAGATTTTTCATCGTGCCATTGGCAAGCGCAGAGCAAGCCATCAAAGCTCTGAACATGATCTCGAAGAACAAATTACCGAATGGGCAAATATGACATGGTTTTTACTTTCCCTGGGCGGTGTTTGTTTGCAAAAACCAAAACCATTACCATTACAACATCGGCTGATGACTCAATCGGCCAGTTCAATAGCATCTTTGATGCCACAATCGTCGATGTCATCGTTGAACTCATCACTGAGCTCATCGGGACGAGGTACTATTCATCCAAGTGCAGCATCCATTGTGTCGGCATTAACTGGAGCCACGCAAGAAGTTCAATATTGTCCAGTTACACAGTTCATTGGCTTTTTACTTCGTCTTCTTGTGTGCCAAAATGAAAGATTTGGTCCTCAAATTCAAAAGCATGTTAAGGAATTGGTGGGCCAAGAGATGTCACCTCATCTGTATCCGCTACTTTTTGATCAAATTCGGGGCATTGTTGATAAGTTTTTCGATCAACAGGGTCAAGTGAGACCGGTAAGCGAATATACATATAATGCATAAAACAAAAACAAAAATTGAATGCATATTTCATATATTTCTATAATTTTAGGTGATTGTCTCCGATATAAATACTCAATTCATTGAACACATTATTTATATAATGAAATCAATTTTGGAAAGCCGCCAGAATAAAGACCAAAACGATCAACCTGTATTGTCTGAACATTTGGGTGTTACTTCCATTGAGGGCATGATGCTTGGTATAGTTCGGTATGTGCGCCATTTAGACATGAATGTTCATGCAATCCATATCAAAACAAAGCTATGCCAACTGGTGGAAGTGATGATGCGACGTCGAGATGATCTTGCATTTAGACAAGAAATGAAATTTCGTAACAAACTCGTGGAATATTTAACTGATTGGGTTATGGGTACATCGCATCAAATTGCACCACCAAGCAGTGGAGATGTTGTCATGTTAACAAAGTACGAAAACTATTTCAAAACAAGATGCAAGTGCTTCGAAATAATTTTTTTATTCTTCATTTTTCACAGCACTTCGTTGATTTTCCGTGATTTGGATGCGGCTTGTATGGAAGCCGTAGCAGCATTATTACGTGGTTTACCGTTGCAACCAGAAGAATCTGACCGTGGCGATTTGATGGACGCAAAGAGTGCATTGTTCTTGAAATATTTCACACTTTTTATGAATTTGTTGAATGATTGCAACGTCGATAGCTCAGAGGTTGATAAAGAAGTTAATGCTGGAATGCTTCCGATTCGTCCACGTTACACCGTTGGCAAGCTGACAGCTCTACGGAATGCCACCATACAAGCAATGTCTAATTTGCTTAGCGCTAATATTGATTCGGGCCTAATGCATTCCATTGATTTGGGCTACGATTCAAATTCAGAGACAAGAACTGCCTTTATGGAAGTGAGTCAACCAACCCGATCCATCCACCTTCATTTGTCGGTGTGAACTTTGTTTAAATTAATCAATTTGATTTCGTTCAGGTACTTACGCAAATACTTCAACAAGGGACCGAATTCGATACATTAGGTACTTAACTGAATGATAGCAACAAAAAAATCTTCTCTATTCTCTTTGTGTACTTTGTGTTCCACTTGTTGGACATTCCGAAGGACTTATTTAGCTATGGGATCTCGTATGAGATTCATTTAGATTGATTTATAAATCTAAAAAGTATTTTAATTTCTTCTTCTTCTTCTTCATCTTCTTCTTCCATTCGAATGAAGCTGAAACTAATCAAGCCGACAGATTCGAACAACTGGTGCAATTAGTTACGATGATAAGTGACAAAGGTGAATTACCGATTGCAATGGCTTTGGCAGCTGTAGTAACTACATCACAAATGGATGAGTTGGCTCGCGTTTTGGTCACTATTTTTGATGCAAAGCATTTATTGTCGCCGTTATTATGGAACATGTTCTATCGTGAGGTAGAAGTGAGTGATTGTATGCAAACTTTATTCAGAGGAAATTCTCTGGGTAGCAAAATAATGGCATTTTGTTTTAAGGTAGGTTTTTCCTTATCGAAATAACAATAATAATAATTTGATTAGGTTGGAAATTGATTTTTGTCCATTTGATTCAGATCTACGGAACAAATTACCTCCAGAATTTGCTGAAACCATTGATTGAACCAATATTAGATGCGGGAATAACATATGAAGTTGATTCATCAAGATTGGACAAATCCGAAAGCCTTGAAGATAATCGAAATAATTTAATAGCTTTGACCAAAAAAGTATTCAATGCGATCGTTGAATCAGCTGATATGTTTCCACCTCAATTACGTTCAATGTGTCATTGTTTGTATCAAGTGAGTCAACCGTCCATCCAGCATCATCAGCCTTCATTTGTCGTTGGACATTTTCCTTAATCAATTCAATATTGTTTTCAGGTATTAAGCAAACGCTTCCCGAATCTCTTACAAAGTAACATTGGTGCGGTTGGAACGGTGATTTTTTTACGTTTCATAAACCCAGCTATTGTTTCGCCACAAGAGTCTGGAATTGTTCAAAAAGAAATTTCGCCATCAGTAAAACGAGGACTTATGTTAATGTCGAAAATTCTCCAAAACATAGCCAATCATGTGGAATTTTCCAAAGAGCAGCACATGTTGTGCTTCAACGATTTCTTGAAGGCGCACGTTGAAGCCGGTCGCCGGTAAATTTCATTTTTTGACAACAATCATTTATGTATGTTCATCATCATCTGAATGTGTATTATATTCCATAGATTTTTCATTCAAATTGCTTCTGATTGTGAGACCGTTGATCAGGCGTCACATAATTTGAGTTTCATTTCGGACGCAAATGTATTGGCATTGCATCGTTTACTATGGACTCATCAAGAAAAAATTGGCGATTATTTATCAAGTAGCCGTGATCACAAAGCTGTTGGAAGAAGACCATTCGATAAAATGGCAACTCTTCTTGCATATATGGGCCCGCCAGAGCACAAACCAGTCGACTCCCAGTAAGATATTGAATTTATCATTTTCTTTTTTTCTTTTTTACACACAAATGATTTTTGTTCGCATGGGATAGGATGTCAAATATACCATTGTTCTTTGGCCGCTGGAGTACAGATTTATCGATTTCAGCAACCAATTTCGAAGAGATCATGGTTAAACATCAAATGCACGAAAAAGAAGAGTTTAAAACATTGAAATCGATGAATATATTTTATCAAGCTGGAACAACTAAAACCGGACTGCCGGTGTTTTATTATATCGCACGTCGCTACAAAATCGGTGAAACAAATGGTGACCTATTGATCTATCATGTTATTTTAACATTGAAACCATTTTGCCATCAACCGTTTGAAGTGGTCATCGATTTCACGCATACTTGCTCTGATAATCGTTTTCGTACGGAATTTTTGCAAAAATGGTTTTATGTTTTACCATGTTTAGCATATGATAATGTACATGCCGTTTATATTTACAATTGTAATTCATGGGTCCGGGAATACACAAAATTCCATGATCGCATTTTGCAACCGTTAAAAGGAAATCGAAAATTAATTTTTGCCGACTCAAAAACTCTAGCTGAAATAATTGATCATGATAGTTTAAAATTGCCGGGTGCAACATTATCATTGGACGAGGATTTGAAAGTGTTCAATAATGCATTGAAATTGAGTCACAAAGATACCAAAGTTGCAATTAAAGTTGGACCAACTGCCCTTCAAATTACATCGACCGAAAAAACCAAAGTCCTTTCGCATGCCGTTCTATTGAATGATGTTTATTATGCATCCGAAATCGAAGAAGTGTGTTTAGTTGATGACAATCAATTCACATTATCGATTGCAAATGAAAGTGGACAGCTCAGTTTCATACACAATGATTGTGATAACATTGTTCAGGCGATTATTCACATTAGGTGGGTTGAATAATGATAAAATACATAATAATAATAATATTGGTTGTTACATGTGAAAATATTGAACAGGAATCGATGGGAACTCAGTCAACCGGATTCGGTAACAGTACATCAAAAAATTCGTCCAAAAGATGTGCCCGGAACGCTGTTAAATATGGCTTTACTCAACCTTGGATCATCTGATCCGAGCTTACGTACAGCTGCATACAATCAATTGTGTGCATTGACAGCTACATTTGATCTCAAAATTGAAGGCCAATTGCTCGAAACCCAGGGATTGTGCATACCATCCAATAATACCATTTTCATTAAAGCTGTCAGCGAAAAGCTGGCAACAAATGAACCGCATTTAACATTAGAATTTTTGGAAGAATGTATTCAGGGATTTCAACGCAGCACAATCGAATTAAAGCATTTATGTTTGGAGTATATGACGCCATGGCTTAAGAATTTGGTGAAATTTTGTAAATCGAATGATGATTCAAAGAAGTTGAAAGTGTCACATGTAAGTGATAAATGAATACCTAATATTGCAAACTTCTTATTTCAACGTACTAAATTGATACTCTATACATGATATATTCAACCAGATCCTGGAACGCCTCATCAATCTAACGATTGAACAAAAGGAAATGTATCCATCGATTCAAGCAAAGATTTGGGGATCCATTGGTCAAGTAGGAATTCTATTACATACATTTTATTCCTATTCTTAGTGATGTCATACCGATGTTAAGATTATGTCTTATAAATTTATAGATTCCTGAATTGATCGACATGGTATTGGATAATTTCATTCAAAAGTCCATCATCTCTGGTCTCGGATCACCGCAAGTGGAAATAATGGCCGACACCGCAGTTGCTTTGGCATCGGCCAATGTTCAACTCGTAGCAAAAAAAATTATCGGAAGGTAATTCAAACCATTACTTATTATTTATAAAGCTATTGTTATCAGATCGTCTCAACCCCCTCTTTTAACTATTTTTCTCATTTTCCAGACTTTGTCGTGTTATTGATAAAACCTGTACAAATCCCACACCTTACTTAGAACAGGGAATGATGTGGGATGATATAGCCATTCTGGCACGTTACTTACTAATGTAACTATTTTCTGTGATAATTCATCTCAATTGATCAACAAAAAAAAAAGAAAAAAAAACTGAAAACTATCTCAAAATTTGGCTATTTTGATCACCTTTCATTCACAGGTTGTCCTTCAACAATTGTTTGGATGTCGCTCGTCATCTTCCATATTTATTTCACAGTGTCACTTTTTTGGTTTGTTCAGGCAGTTTGTCCATGCGTGCGTCTACTCATGGCCTAGTCATTAATATAATTCATTCGCTGTGTACATGCTCTAGACCATCTTTTTCAGGTATGCGGCACTTCTACCAGTTCACATCAAAATGTGAAACCTTACAATAAATAATGATAAAAATGATTTGAATTTATTTGCTATTCACAGAGGATACTCAACGTGTTTTGCGTCTGGCTTTGGACGAATTTTCTTTGCCAAAGTTTTACATATTGTTCGGCATTAGCAAGGTAAAATCAGCGGCAGTGACGGCTTTCCGTTCAAGTTGTAGATTACCACATGAAAAATGGCTGGGAAATGAGCGCGTTTCGCAGCAGTTACCCGCAGATCGTGAACGTTTATCATTACCCGCCCTGGAAGTTATAACAGATGCATTATTAGAGATTATGGAAGCATGTATGCATGATGTTAATGTAGTAAATTGTGACTGGTTGGAAACTTGGACTTCGTTAGCTCGAAGTTTTGCTCTCCAATTTAATCCTGCTCTTCAAGCTCGCGCATTAATTGTATATGGTTGCATCTGTAAAAATGCCACCGATCAAGATATAAAAGAGATTCTTCGTATTTTAGGCATGTATTTTTTGTTAGGTTATATTATTATTTTAACGTTATCAATTAAAAAATTTTTTTTTTTCATATTTTTCAGTTAAAGCACTGGAATCATTCAATGATATTGTTTTGATTGAAGCTTTAGTGATGTGTTTGACTCGAATTCAACCGCTTTTACGACAGGTAAATAGAATTAATAATCATCATTTATGTAATTGGCACTTTTTCAAATGAATACTATTGCCGTTTCAACCAGGAATCACCAATACATAAGGCTTTGTTTTGGGTGGCAATCTCTGTTCTTCAATTGGATGACATTACGTTGTACGGAGCTGGTTTGGCTTTATTAGAACAAAATCTTCATACTCTTAATTCGCAGGGAGCGTTTGATAAAAATGTAAGATATTCATTATTATCTATTCTATTGAATAGATGAAAGAAAAAAAGAATTCCATTTCGTTGTTAAATTTTCTGCATGGATTTTAGAATTTGAGTGATGTTATGCTGCAAACACGAGAACCATTGGAATGGCATTTCAAACAGCTTGATCATGCTGTAGGTCTGTCATTTAAGAGTAATTTTCATTTTGCATTGGTCGGCCATTTGATAAAAGGTTATCGCCATCCAACACCAACAACCGTTTCAAGAACATCTCGTATATTGACAATGTTACTCGGTATTGTTGCCAAACCAATGCAACGTGACAAATTCGAAGTGAGCTCAGATAATGTAGCTTATTTAACTGGTGAGAGCGTGTTTCTTTTTTTTTTCGTAATAATATTGTATTATAATTTACGAATGGATAAATTCAATGTTTAACAATTTCAATGTAGCTTTGGTTGCTGTTTCTGAAGAGGTACGTTCTCGTTGTCATGTCAAACACACATTACCACGTTGGCCCATCGAAAACGATCAAGCTAACGAATTAATTGCTACGGATGCTGAAAATATTTCGAGTCAAACCGTAAGTCAGTCAAATCATTTTCTGGTCAAATATATTAGTCTTGTAAATATTGAGAGAAAAAAAATCCGTGGACGTCGTAAATTTAATATTAATATGAATTATTATACTTCATGCTAATAATAATAAACAAATATACTAAATTGTACATACATTAACTAATTTTAATGTAATTTTTCATTGTTATAATTGGACCCAATCATAAATAATTTCGTAAAGAATATATTGAAATATGCCTAATATGCTGTAATACCGAAGACTCATGTAGATAGATTGTAAAAATTAGTGATGGTCTTAAATTGTAAATTGATTCGATTCAAAAAATTGTAAATACTTACTACATTTGAGAAAAATAACGTAGATCTTATAGACAAAGAGAAAGGGAGAGAAAAAAAAGTAGATAATTATATTATTATTAGTTTTGGATTTAAATCGATTTTTTTTTTCTTGTAGAAATTCAATTGATTTTATTTAGAGTTAAGAAGGAAACAAAATTCCAAAATGGATTCCAATAACGCTGAAAAACATTTTAAAAAGTAAATTCACTCAAATATCTCGCAGGACGCGACAATCAAAGGAAAATCATGGCGAAGTTTAGATTTGACATTACATTCGCACGGTCATCAAAATCAAATAGGTCATTCAATTTTGTCAACGCATATCAATCAAATTGGTCAAAATGCGCATCCAATCACGAATCCAATTTTTCAACGGCATGATTTTCAAAATCGTCGATCAGCCTCGGAACCGGCTCATGAACCGCATCCCCAAAGTCGTTTTACACCTCCTTCCAATGA
Source organism: Mayetiola destructor (assembly GCA_000149185.1). Lineage (NCBI taxonomy): Eukaryota > Metazoa > Arthropoda > Insecta > Diptera > Cecidomyiidae > Mayetiola > Mayetiola destructor. Next base: position 355,332 of record GL501490.1, read on the forward strand.
TCAACCCATGCACAATCCAAATTATTTGAATGAATCAAATTATAATCGAAATACGGTCCAAAATCACCGACACAATCATGCTGGTGATGACTGTAGTTTAGTCGATTGCCTTCAAAAAATCACAACAATTAAAGTAAGATAATTGCCACTCAAAACCACCATAAAAACATACATATTCCGAAACAAAAAACATATTCAACAGATTTTATATACACAAATGCACAGACCTACAGTTATACCAACACACACACTACAGAGTTATTGTCGTTTAACAATTGAATATACCAGTTTCTTTACCAGTGTATTTTGTTTTTATCTCGTTTTGGTGTACGATCAATCACGATAATTGGAATTGATTCTCGTGCCGCTTTCTTTCTTCGAATTTTTTCTTAATTCTAATTCTTCTTCATCTTCTTCGAATAGTTTTAAATTCTTTGATTGGCTTTTGTCGTTATCACTTTTGGTTATAGGAGAAAAATATCTGTAATTTTTTTTTTTTTTTGTTTATTTATGTTGATAATAATTTTGCTATAATAATGATTCGGACTTTAAATTCAAACCATGGTTTGCCTTTTTGACATTGATGGTATGACTATCACTATCTGGGAGCTTCCGCCTACTAGGTTCGGCTTCTGTGAAAATTTTTGGTCAAAAAATATCTGACATGCCGAAATTGCAAATCTCGGTTAGAACAAATTTTATTATGCTCGTTGTATCGTTAAATTAAGCTTTTGGGCTAAAGCCTACAAAACTGTGAAAACTTTAAGCATGGATATTGGATATTGCATGTTGCTATCGGTCTTATATTATTATATTTTCAAATAGTTTAAAATGTTCAGTAAACAATTACAGATTTTTATATTTTAATTCTATGTGTGGATTTTTTTTTTTCAATGTTCAAGAAATGTTAAATGCTTAGCTATAGTGTTCAATTCGAATTATCATTTAAATTTTAATGGGCCCTTCAAACGATTGGCAGGAACGTGGATCTAGATCATCTGTATCAAATGAGTCGAATGTGTTATTAGATCCAGAAATCATACCAGATCTATCAACTCAAGCTTTGGTGCTCACCGTTTTGGCCACTCTAGTGAAATACACAACCAATGACAATGAGACTCGTGTTTTGTATCAATATTTAGCCGAAGGATCTGTCGTTTTTCCTCGTGTATTCCCAGTGATGTAAGCTATTTTTCCGTTACAACATATTTATTCAAAAAAAAAAAAAACAAAACAAAAAAACGTCTTTTGCTCACATTTATTTCAATCGGCAGACACTCGCTCCTCGATCAGAAGATCAACAATGTCCTATCAATATCAAACGATCAAGCGATTTTAACAGCAATTCAAAGTATCATTCAAAATATGTTGGCTACAGAAGATCCATCGCAGCAACAGTTACATTTCCTACAAAGTTGTGGATTCGGTGGCTTGTGGAGATTTGCCGGACCGTTCACAAAAACGAGTGTAAGTCAATTAGCCAGATCGATTAAAAATGATTGCTATTGACATTGTTTTGATGTTTTTTTTTCTTCTCTTTCTTTTTCAGTACAATTTGATGGGTGAATCGTCTGAATTGTTTGTCAACTGTTTGGAAGCGATGGTTGAAACGTGCCTACCAATGGAAGAAAATAACTCAAATCATGCTACTCCAAAGCAACATAAACTAAGCTGTAGCCTGAGTAGCCTTACGCTCAACTCACCAACTGACAAAGGTGAAACCATTCAAATGCGCAATATTCGAAAGTAATTGCTAAATATATTTTCGATTCGTAGCATTTTCAACAGAATCATTGGATGGCCATGAAGGATTTCGCGGAAGTGTCAGTTCCTTGAGACGTGGTTCCTGCAGTAAACCTAGATCGGCATCGACTAAACACCGCGTTAGTGAAACTACAAAAAAATAAAAAAACAAGCCCCAAAAAGAAAATTGGATTAATTGGTTAGAGACAAACACACACATACATACAAACGAAGAAAAAAACATGTGAAGTCACCAACTACTTAAAATTAGCAAATTACATGTATTTGATGTTTGATGTAAAATTTATGTGAATGTCATAATCGTATTTTGAGGAGATATCTTTTCAATTTCGAATGGAAGGAATTTGACAATGTTGTTGCAATTAATTCGAACAAAAACAAAGTTCTGAAACGTTTGATTTTATTTTTATTGATCCAGTTTCGCTTTTTGAATTCATTGCATTTTCGTCTACCGGACCGATCGGAATTAATTGATATTTCAATGGTGAACGGAACCTTCAAAGATCCAGAACAATTAAATATATGTATATCGACGTATATATTTTATAGAAAAATGTTATCAAATATACTCCAATTTTAATCTATCTCCAAAATTAAATGAATTCTTATCGATGTATTTTTAGTTGTTTTTTTTTTTTGAATTTCTAATTATCTATAAAAATTTGAATGAAGCGCCATTTCACAGCACGAATCACGATTACTTTGGCAAAATACAATCACGAACGAGCTGACAGTCCATAGTTTTGTGCATAACCTCAATTTATATTGAAAACAAATCGATTGCGGTGCAAAAAAAATTTTATATTAGGCCATGATTTTGGAACGATTCATAATAATAGGTTCGAAAGTTCCAAGGGATCGATTATTTAGTTCTTCGGCAAAAGCTATTAAAAATTCGGAACCATTGGTTATTAATGGAATTACTTATCCACGGGATGGATGGACAAATTTGAAACCAAGCATTCAATCGTATATCGGACGAAATATCTACCAGCAGCCAAATCATCCTCTGTCCATCCTTCGAAAACGAATAGTCGACCATTTTTATAAAACATTTATAACAAACAGAGGAAATCCATCGTTCAGTGTTGTTGATAATCTGAGTCCAGTGGTGACCGTCGAACAAAATTTTGACAGTTTATTAATCTCAAAGGATCATGTCAGCCGTAATAAAAACGATAGTTTTTATTTGAATCAAAATCATATGTTACGAGCTCATTGTACGGCCCATCAAGTGGATCTACTCAAATCTGGATTGGATAACTTTTTAATAATTGGCGATGTATATCGTCGTGATCAGGTCGATTCCACACATTTTCCCGTTTTCCATCAAATCGATGCGGTGAGAACGATTCGCCGGGATAAATTGTTTGAAAATTATCACGATTTGGAAGTTTTCGAATCGAATTACAACGAATCATTTTCGAGGCCATTTGACCAGATTGTATCTTCGGATAAATTAGCTGATGTTGGGAAACAGGCATGCCATACTTTAGAGGCTGTTAAATTAGTTGAACATGAATTAAAAACGGTGCTTGTAGGATTGGTGAAAGCATTATTCGGTGAAAAAATTAAATATCGTTGGGTTGATGCCTATTTTCCATTCACTCAACCATCGTGGGAATTGGAAATTTGGTATAATAATGATTGGTTGGAGGTGCTCGGATCAGGTATTATGCGTAATGAAATTCTAGAGATGAGTGGCATTCAAAATACAATTGGATGGGCATTTGGCATTGGTTTGGAACGTTTAGCTATGATTTTGTACAATATTCCGGATATTCGTTTGTTTTGGAGCAAAGATAGTGGTTTTTTGTGTCAATTTGACGATGCAAAACCAATAGCCGCAATGCAATACAAACAAATATCGAAATTTAATCAATGTTACATGGATGTGTCATTTTGGTTACCAGACGAATACAATTTGGAAACGTTTCCAGTAAATAGTTTTTATGCTGTAGTCCGTGATGTTGGTGGAGATATTGTTGAACAGGTTGGATTTGTTGAATTTTTTTTTCCGAATTGCAGATTGAATTCCAAATAACTTCAAATTAATTTTTTTCTGGTTTCAGGTTAAATTTGTTGACAAATTCTTCCATCCAAAGCATAAAAAGAACAGTTTTTGTTTCCGTATCATCTATCGCCACATGGAACGACACTTGACCCGAGATGAAGTGAATGTAATCCACGCTAACATACGCAACGGAGTTCAAAAAGAGTTCAACGTTGAACATCGAATTTAAATTTAATTGCCTGAATGCAGCTGAATGGAAAAACAGATTCGTTATGCAACGAAATCTTCCTATCGCGATGATATTTGTTCCCATTTAAATATAATGTCGAAATATAAATTATTGTACATCAAAATCTGTTACAATGAACTCAAATAAACTGAATGTTTTTGTTTTGTTTTTTTTTGAATATTATCTCTCGTATCATTTTGGTGTGTGTGTTTGTGTGTGTGGCATATGCAGTGATAATTTGATTCTACTGCTGATGAGTATTTGGCATTTGACACATATTTCAATTTGAACATTCATTCGAACGGGTTCAGAACAGAAAGAAAAGAGTATAACACATAACAATGTGCTGTTGCTTAAGAATTGTTTTTATTTTATTCTTGTTAATTGGAATATATCTGATAAATAGATTCTCTGATCTACTCAATGAGAAATTAAATCATATTAGTTGGTTCAACAGCTAGACGGTATTGTTTCGAATTCGAGAAAATTATCAACAATAATTTGATTAATCTGGGACAATATGGACGTGTTCGCAGATGATGAAAAAATAATCTACATGAAAATTGCGTTCAGTTTGTTTTTTGTGCGCCATAATGATGTATAAATACCGGTGTGTACAATTATAGAATTGAAGCCTGACATTAAACGTTGTTTTTATTTTTTTACCCACACAACTAGACTGCGAGGTGAATTTACCGTCAAAATTTCAGCCCGATCGGATTCGGCTTACTATGTTTAATGGCCCGGACACAAATGCGAAACGATTTTGAAGCTTGATTTTGTAAACACATCAAGCAAAATTAGCGGTCTCCATTTACGAAAATTCTATTGACTTAGAAACAAAAATTCAATTCGATGTGTGAACATTCAAAAATATTTTATTTCTTTATATCAGAAGGTAACAATTCAATTTCGTATTATATTTTCCAAAAAATTATTACATTGAATGTTAGTGATAAATTTGTGAATGTTTATTTGAATTTGGGTAAACCAATTCAATTCGCAGATGCTGCCCTCAATGCATTCTTAAGCTGGCTATAAAATAAAGAATGTAAGAAAACTTCAATTTTTTGACGTCATTCAGCCTCAAACTAAAAAAAGAATACTCACTTCTCATCCGCACGTTTGATTCCTTCTATTATCCTGATGAAAAGAAATACAAAAAAATTAATAATTTAAATTGGCCTAAATTATGGCCATCATTATTGAACCTACTCGTAACCGAGATTTCCTTCTCTGCAATGCACCGAACGCAAACAAAAATTAATTGATGATCAATGTTTATTAGTTTTGAATTTGAATTTATCTTCTGTCATAAACTTACTCGCAAATGCGTGCTCCAATCAAACTAAAAAAAGAAAATAAAAAATTTAATGAAATAATTGCAATTATATGCGGTTGAGGAAAATAAAATTTACTATTCCTTGAAAATAATTGGACTGGCTGCGAACAATCGAAGTACACTGAAACAGACCAATTTATAATCGACTTTTTATAAAATTCAGGAAAACATAAAAAAAATTATCAAATTTACCCCTCTATAAAATATCTATGAGATCGTTTACTAAATCATTTGAATAGATAAAATTACTTAGTTCGTTTTTGAAATGATTGATTAATATTATTGTCTGAAGTGGATTTACAGTATCGGTGCATTCCTGTAAATGTATTAAAGAGACAAATTATAATTCTTTCATTATAGTTAAAATTACAAAATTCCTTTTTGGAATGATTGATTAATATTATTATCTGAAATGGACTTACCGTCCCTGCCTAGCGCTGTAAATGTATTAAAGAGACAAATAATTATTCTATCATTATAAAATTACTGAATTTATTTTTGGAATGATTGGTTAATATTTTTATCTAAAATGGACTTACGATGCTCGTATTTGGCTGTAATTGTATAAAAGAGAACATAATTATTCTTTCATTATTAAAGATAAAATTACTACATTTGCTTTGGGAATGATTGGTTAATATTATTATCTAAAATGGACTTACTGCTCTGTATTGCTGTATATGTAGTAAAGGGAAAATAATTATTCTTTAATTATTATCAGAGTAACCCAAATGTGAAAACTTATTTCGTGAGTTCGTAGAAAATAATTTTCTTTACTTAAATTTTCTATTTATTATTATTTTTAATATTTATTATAAATTATATTATGAATGAATGAATAATTCCTTATCCTTGGATATCGAAGGAAACTTTAAATATAGTCTTCTTCGATACTGCCCTCAGCCGAAGTTCCTTGTAATTCATCACGACGACGGCACTGACTCTGATGATATTGATTCAAACGATGGTGGATTAAATTAGGGCAGTGATTTAGATGAAGAGATTCTCTATAGATTTGCATTTGATAGTGATGATGAATAATGAACAATGAAAGTTCTGAGGCTCATGAAATTTAAGATAAGATATTTAAAGTTTCCTTCGATATCCAAGGATAAGGTATTATTATTTATAATAAATATTAAATATAATAATAAAGGGAAAAATAAAGTAAAGAAAATTATTTTTTACGAACTCATGAAATCAGTTTTCGCGTTTGGGTTTCTCTGATTATTATAGATAAAATTACTAAAATTATTTTCGGAATGATTGATCAATATTATTATATATAAAATTTACTTACAGTTCCTTTATAGCGCTGTGATTGTATCAAAGAGAAAATAATAACACTTTTATTATAGTTACACAGAGAACTAATTGAGTATCAAAATCTGTATGTATACTAGGGTGATTCGGATTGCACCTATGTCAAAATAAAATTGGGGACACATTGATTTTTTTATGAATCAAGTAATTCTATGACGATTGGTGTAATAAAAAATATATCGGTCTACGGCAGAGAATGAAAAAATACCTCAGAGGGACAATACTTGACAGGTAATAGTTATAATAGTAGTTGATGTCTTCTGCAAACATGGTATCTGGGTCGAGTACTAAAACTTTGTAGAACATTATTCTTACCTATCTCTTCTCAGTAAGGCCACACTATTGTTGTCAGTGACAGTTTTATATATGTAAATGTTAGTTTCGCGCCATTCAGTCAATAGGTTGTGTGTTGTTTGGCGTTCAAATCCGAATAAGGGCATCTGGGCTGGACAATGTTTTAAGAGCTTCTCAATATTTTTGATCGTTTTTTCGTCTTGAAAAATGAGTGAATTCATCTTATAGTGTATCGATCGACTCCCGAAAGTTTAATCACTGGATTTTTGGCAAAAAAGAGCCTACCCACCTCGAACAAAGTTTGTGATCAGACGTTGCTTACATGGCTAAAAATTCGAAGAAACTTGATTTTTTCGAGTGATTCGAGTCTAGGAGGTGGTGTTGCGCGAGCTTAGGTCCCGTTGACCGATATATTTTTCATTACTACAATCGTCTTAGAATTACTGGATTCATAAAAAAATCAATGTATCCCAAAGAGCAATGCCGGAGGCTTATATGAAATTTCGCCTTTTTTTGACAACTCCATAAGAATAGCATTGGATAGATGGCGCTAGTTTCTATGCAGTTTTAAAAAAAGGCAGAAACCGGCATTGCTCTTTCTTTTGACATAGGTGCAATCCGAATCACCCTATTGTATACACTAGAGTACTTGACGCCTTTTTTGCGATCCGAATCCCGTCCATGACCGAACCCGGCTAAAGACTCGAACTAAAAAGAAAACTTTGTCCGTCCGAGACCGTCCGGCGTCCGAATCCGTCCGTACCGAAGCGTTTTCAAGAGCCATTTCAGTCCGAAGAAATGATTTGAAAAACGTATTTGAGGTACTTAATCTACTTTTGAATCTAAGATATCTAACCAAACATACCAACACTTTGTGGTTCATGAATAATTAGTTGAAATAAACACTTCAAAGTGTATTTTCAGTTTGAATAATAACTTTTAAGTTTGTTTTTGTTCTGAATAAACACGTTAAAATGTATGTTTAGTTGGAATAAATACTTTTTGGTGTTAGTTTGGCACAAATGAACACTTTGCAGTGTTTGTTTGTTCACTAATAAACACTTTTTAGTTTATATTTCTTCTAGATGATATACATTTTCAAAAGTAAGTTTGGTTAGATATATAAGACCTGACGGTAGATTATGGAACTTGAATTCTAGTCAGATATATTTTCTGGCTCGGGTCCTTCGGGTCTGCCCGATTCGGATCGATTGTCCGACCGACGTCAGCTGAAATACGGCTGGGGTCGGCTCGGACCGGGTTTGGACGGTTCGGGTCCGGATTTTTGTAGTACTCTAGTATACACCGTGTACGGATTTAATTTGACGTTTACACTGTTCAATAGTATTGATTGTCAATTTTACGGTGTTGACAGATTGTATCGAATGCAAAGTGAACTGCGGTGATTGAAATTTTTCGATAAGTAGAATGAATAAATAGATGAAAATAAATAGAAACTTATTTTGATTACAAATTAATTTAATAACGAGGGTGTAATTGTTATTATTCAAGAGTTGTATATGGAAATATATCTGAATGCGTGTTTATTTTCATGTGTGATTGTTTCAATCTCACATTGACGACATATTATTACTTCTTCATTATGCAAAATTATCTGTCAACACTGTCAATATCACAATCAATACCGTTGAACAGAATAAACGTCAACTTAACTCCGTATACAGAGTACACATACAGATTTTAATAATGCATTAATTCTGTGTGTAAAATTAAAAAAAATTGTTTTTAGAAACATTGATTAATATTAATGTCTGAAATGGTCTTACGTTTCCACTGATTGGCTATAAATGTATTTAAAAGAAAATAATAATTCTTTCATTATTATAGATAAAACTAATAAATTTGTTTTTGGAATGATTAGTTAATATTATTATCTATAATAATGGACCTACCGTAACTGTGCACGGCTGTAATTATTTCAAAGGGAAAATAATAATTGTTTAATTAAAGATAAAATTACAAAATTTATTTTTGGATTGATTAGTTAATATAATTAACTAAAATAGACTTACTATGACTCTTCAGCCCTGTAAATATATTGAAGAGGAAATAATAATTGTTTCATTTAAGATGTAATTACAAAATTTGTTTTTGGAATAATTGATTAATATTATAATCTGAAATGGACTTACTGATTCATTAAAGCGCTGAAAATGTATTAAAAAGCAAATAATTATTCTTTCTTTGGAGATAAAACTAACAAATTTGTTTTTGGAATGATTAGTTAATATTATTATCTAAAATACAGTACCGTGTATACTTACTGTGATTGTTCAAGACTGAATTGTATCAAAGAGAAAATAATAATTCTTTCATTAAAGATAAAATTACAAAATTTGTTTTTGGAATCATTAGTTAATATAATTAACTAAAATGGACTTACTTTTGCCACTCATCGCTGTAAATCATACCTGCAAGTAAGTAGGCTTATCTAGTAGGTTGAGTAAGTAGTAGGGTAATTTTGCTCAAGTCGAGTAAGTAGGCTATTAGGTTACTTGACGTTACTTACTTACTTGAAGTTACTAAGTAACTACAACTTACTCAAGTAACTCAGACCTACTAAGTAACTAGAGCCTACTCAAGTAACTAAAACCTACTCAAGTAACTTAAATCTACTGATTAACTAAAACCCAGGCCATGCTGTTGATGACCTTTTTTTTTTTTTTGCTCATTGAAAT
>GL501490.1:396897-410998 GCA_000149185.1 Mayetiola destructor
GATATAATTTCTATTAGAAAATAGTAAATAGTTTTAGAGCTTACTTAAGTGAAGTAAACACAGATTGTCCTTCTCTTTCTTTTAGATGATATACATTTTCAAAAGTAGATTTGGTTAGATATATAAGACCTGACGGTAGATTATGGAACTTGAATTCTAGTCAGATATATTTTCTGGCTCGGGTCCTTCGGGTCTGCCCGATTCGAATCGATTGTCCGACCGACGTCCGCTGAAATACGGCTGGGGTCGGCTCGGACCGGGTTTGGACGGTTCGGGTTCGGACTTTTGTAGTACTCTAGTATACACCGTGTACGGATTTAATTTGACGTTTACACTGTTCAATAGTATTGATTGTCAATTTTACGGTGTTGACAGATTGTATCGAATGCAAAGTGAACTGCGGTGATTGGAATTTTTCGATAAGTAAAATGAATAAATAGATGAAAATAATTAGAAACTTATTTTAATTACAAATTAATTTAATAACGAGGGTGTAATTGTTATTATTTAAGATTTAAGAGTTGTATATGGAAATATATCTGAATGCGTGTTTATTTTCATGTGTGATTGTTTCAATCTCACATTGACGACATATTATTACTTCTTCATTATGCAAAATTATCTGTCAACACTGTCAATATCACAATCAATACCGTTGAACAGAATAAACGTCAACTTAATTCCGTATACAGAGTATACATACAGATTTAAATAATGCATTAATTCTGTGTGCAAAATTGCAAAATTTGTTTTGGAAAGATTGATTAATATTAATGTCTGAAATGGTCTTACGTTTCCACTGATTGGCTATAAATGTATTAAAGAGAAAATAATAATTCTTTTGTTATAAGTAAAATTACTAAATTTGTTTATGGAATGATTAGTTAATATTATTATCTATAATAATGGACCTACTGTAACTGTAAACGGCTGTAATTATTTCAAAGAGAAAATAATAATTGTTTAATTAAAGATAAAATTACAAAATTTATTTTTGGATTGATTAGTTAATAAAATTAACTAAAATGGACTTACTATGACTCTTCAGCCCTGTAAATATATTGAAGATAAAATAATAATTGTTTCATTAAAGATGCAATTACAAAATTTGTTTCTGGAATGATTGGTTAATATTATTATCTGAAAAGAACTTACCGCAACTGTGCATTGCTGTAAATGTATTAAAGAGAATATAATAATTTTTTCATTAAGTAAAATTACCAAATTCGTTTTTGGAATGATTAGTTAATATTATTATCTAAAATATATTTACCGTGCCTCTTTACGGCTGTAATTGTATCAAAGAGAAAATAATAATTCTTTCATTATAGATAAAATTAATAAATTTGTTTTTGGAAAGATTAGTTAATATTATTATTTGAAATGGACTTACATATCCTTTGAAGTGCTGTAAATGTATCAAAGAGAAAATAATAATTCTTTCATTATTAAAGATAAAATTACTAAATTTAATTTTGGAATGATTGGTTAATATTATTATTTGAAATGGACTTACCCTGACTGTTCAGCACTGTGAATGTATCAAAGAGAAAATAATAATTCATTCATTATTAAAGATAAAATTACAAAATTTATTTTCGGAATGATTGATTAATATTATTATCTGAAATGAACTTACCGTGGCGGTTCAGCGCTATAATTGTATTGAACAGAAAATAATAATTCTTTTATTATAGATAAAATTACAAAATTTGTTTTTGAAAACATTGATTAATATTATTATTTGAAATGGACTTACAGCGCTGCCTTGCTGTGAATGTATTGAAGAGACAAATAATTATTTTTCATTGAAGATAAAATTATAAAATTTGTTTTGGAAAACATTGATTAATATTATTATTGGAAATGGACTTACAGCGCTGCCTTGCTGTGAATGTATTGAAGAAATAAATAATTATTTTTCATTAAAGATAAAATTATAAAATTTGTTTTTGGAAACATTGATTAATTTTATTATTTGAAATGGACCTACCGCACCAGTGTAGCGCTGTAATTGTATCAAAGAGACAAATAATTGCATAAAGATGAATATACAAAATTTATTTTTGAAATGATTGGTTAATATTATTATTTGAAATGGACTTACCCTAACACTCTACCGCTATAATTGTATCGGAGAGAAAATAATAATTCTTTCATTATAGATAAAATTACTAAATTTATTTTTGGAATGATTGGTTAATATTATTATCTGAAATGGATTTACCTGTCCATTATAGCGCTGTAAATGTATTAATGAGAAAATAATAATTCTTTCAGTATAAAATTATTAAATTTTGTTTTTGGAATGATTGGTCAATATTATAATTTAAAATTTACTTACACTAGGTTACCGCTGTAAATGTATTAAAAAGAAAATAATGGTTCTTTCATTATAAAATTACTAAATTTGTTTTTGGAATGATTGGTTCATATTATTATCTAAAATTTACTTACAGTGGTCGATCGCTGTAAATGTATTTAAGAGAAAATAATAATTCTTTCATTATAAAATTACTACATTTGTTTTTGGAATGATTGATTAATATTATTATCTAAAATGGACTTACAATGCTCGTATTTGGCTGTAATTGTATCAAAGAGAAAATAATAGTTCTTTCATTAAAAAATTACTAATTTTGTTTTTGGAATGATTGATTGATATTATTTTCTGAAATGGACTTACCGCAACTCTGCTTCGCTGTAAATGTATTAAAGAGAAAATTATAATTTTTTCATCAAAAAAAAAACATTACTAAAACTTTTTTTGGAATGATTTTTTTGGATAATAGTATTTTCTGAAATGGACTAACCGTTCCTGCTTAGCGCTGTAATTGTATCAAAGAGAAAATAATAGTTCTTTCATTAAAAAATTACTAATTTTGTTTTTGGAATGATTGATTGATATTATCCGAAATGAGCTTACCGTTCCCTTTTAGCGCTGTAAATGTATTGAAGAGAAAATAAAAAATTCTTTCATAATAAAATTACTAAAATTGTTTTTGGAATGATTGGTTAATATTATTATCTGAAATGGACTTACGCTTGTGGATCCATGCTGTAAACGTATTAAAGGAAAATAATAATTTTGTCAATTCCGAAAATCATTTTGGATATAATTGTCAAATTACCTGGCAACTAAAATAGCTGTGGAAGCTACGAAAAGGAGAGCTAACGTGAACTTCATTTTAAATGAGTTTTTTTTTCTTGAACAAAGTTGATTCAAAACTGATGAATTCGGATGATCTTCGGCCGCTTTTTATAGGAAAGAATTTTTTATAAAAACCAATACAACACAACTTGTTGTTCAACCTTGGAACTTCATTTGTGAACGTATCGATTTCGTTATTTGTGGAAATTGCGTGACACGGAACAGATGTTTTCGTGCGTCATACGTTCGATTAAAACGCTGTGAATTCAACCTACGTAAAATGTTGTTTTCAATTCCATCCATGTGAACACGTTTTATGTATTGGGTCTAAATTTCAATAATCAGCTGATCGAAAGAATGGCTAATATAAATAACGATGGACTAATTATAGATCATAAATTATTGTGGAATGATCACTTGTGAAAGGTGAAGGAAAGATTAATCCCAATCAGAATTGCGATATACAAAGCAAAAAAATTGATTCTTAAAAAACATTCATGATTGATTAATAGTGCACAGTGCACACTTCCTCAGTCACATCAATTATTCGAATCCTATTTGAAATAGCCGTGCTGAATACCAAAGTAATTGCCTTCAATGCATTCAAAATAAAATGATCAAGAACATCGATTGACTCCGTCAAGCACATTGCATGAAGACAAAATGAATATCAGAAAAAAGGGGACTCTCCAAACCCACTTAGCTGTACGCAAGATGAGAAACAGAACTCTCAAATTTAGGGCTGATTAGAACTTTGTAGTAATTACAGGAAGAACACTCAGAAATATGCTCAATTTTAGACCAATATTTTCCACAACCGAAAGATGCAAAAGATCAATGGCATAAATTTACATATAAATATAACAAACTACGAAATGATATTTTAAAAATTCGAAAATATTAAAATATTCAAGACCAATATATGCATATAGACTGTAGATATAAATTAGGCAAAGACCTTTGCAATATTAATTAAAATTGAACTAGGATCATAGGAATATGAATGAATGAACAAATATTTGTCAAATTAATGTAAAAACTTTACATTCAATCAATACCTCGCAGCGACCCGCTCTCAGGTCGTTAGAATCGGTGGTATATTATCTGACCGGAAGATTTTGGAGCTCAAAAACGCTGTAACAGTTATTGTGAAGAACAAAAATCTTAGACCTGATTTAACATTTTTTTAGGCATCTAAATGAACAATCTAAATCAAGGAGAAAATAACAATTTTCGCAAAACTTATTAACTCTTAAAAGATGCAGAAAACGTGGCACATGCTTTTTCATATTTGTTGACGTCTCATTATGATCGAGATGAAATAAAATTAATATTTTTTAATTCAAACGTGTGTATGTGTATTGTCTGTTTACGACCCGATCTATTTTTGTCTGTTTGTTTTGTCATTGAATTTGTTTTTCGTACTTCATTTGTCGGAATAAAATATCGAACTGGGAATGGGAAGAGAAATCGTTATGGTATTCTTATGTCGTATGGAGCCAAGGTTTTCCAATGTTCAAACCGTGCTAAGGGTAAACACCAAATTTAATGAGCGCTAATATTTGCCAATAATTGATAATGACAGCTACTATTTGATGGTGTCTATCCCCGTGAAACCGTGGCACATAATTCTTCATATGTGTTGATGTCTTATTTCGATCGAGATGAAATGAAATTAATATTTTTTACTTTAGACGTGTGTGTGTATTGTCTGTTTGCAGCCCGATCTATTTTTGTCTGTTTGTTTTGTCATTGAATTTGTTTTTCGTACTTCATTTGTCGGACAAAAATATCGAACTCTTGAATAATTCAATGAGAATGGGCAGAAAAATTGTATTCTAATGCCGCATCAAGCCATCGTTTCTCAATATTGAAACCGTGGCGCATAATTCTTCGTATGTGTTGATGTCTTATTTCGATCGAGATGAAATGAAATTAATATTGTTTACTTAAAACGTGTGTATGTGTATTGTCTGTTTGCAGCCCGATCTATTTTTGTCTGTTTGTTTTGTCATTGAATTTGTTTTTCGTACTTCATTTGTCGAAATAAAATATCGAACTTTTGAATAATTCAATGACAATGCGAAGAAAAATTGTTATGATATTCTAATTTTGTATCAAGCCATCGTTTCTCAATATTGAAACTGTGGCACATGTTTCTTCGTATGTCTTGATGTCTTATCTCAATCGAGATCAAATGAAATTAATATTTTTTACTTTAAACGTCTGTGTGTATTGTCTGTTTACGACCTGATCTATTTTTGTCCGTTTGTTTTGTCATTGAATTTGTTTTTCGTACATCATTTGTCGAAAAAAATATCGAATTCATGAATAATTCAATGACAATGCGAAGAGAAATCGTTATGATATTCTTATGTCGTATGGAGCCAAGATTTTCCAATGTTGAAACCGTGGCACATAATTCTTCGTATGTCTTATTTCGATCGAGATGAAATGAAATTAATTATTTTTACATTAAACTTCCATTGACGTCATCTTACATTCGGAGAATTAAAATAAATGCACCTTTCATACTTATTTTTATGAATGGAGAGTGGAGACTAACCTACACTATTGCGACGATTTCTTTTCCCAATTCTGCAAATCGTACAAATTCAAAGACAATTTTGTTTGATTCATATTCACATGTTTTTGAGGTGATTAAATTACGTTTGGATACTGGTATCAACGATGGCTATGCGTTTTTTCCAATGTCACCATATTCTGTCGAATTGTATTCGAATGTGACAACTGCTTACAGCGCCACGATTACACAAAGTGTCGCACAATAGAAACATGAGGTAAAGGCGACGCAGAGAGAGTTACGTTTGTATTCGCATTCAAACAGAGAAACACTGAATAATTTTCAATAGTACTTGTGTAATGATGGCGCTACGGTCACTTGCAGAATTCGTAATTCGAAATACATTGACGGCATAGAGAATATTCTGTCATTGGTTTTTTCCTTGAATATTTGTTGCCTGTTGTTATAAAATCGTTTTATATTGAGTGTTACCCGATTCGCCGGAAATTTCTCCTCAAAATCAGAGAAACATCAAATTTTTCCTATAAATCGATCAACATTCATTCATGTTTTAATAAGAAAATATTTCTCATCAAAAGCCCTGTTATGATATTTATCGTTTTTTTCTCGCTCCCATCCAATCAAATACAGTCGATACAAATCGACTAATAAAATAATCTCTTCGCGATTCATTGGAATTTTCCTTCAAACTACAACTAACTCTCTTAACTCTTTGGCTTAAATCTATAACTCAAACGATCGATTCGATTGATTGCGTGCTTGAAAAGTTTGGTGATTGATAATATTAATGGGCTGTTGCAATTATGATCTTTTTTCGGAAATGGCTCCCAAAGAAATATTTGGTATTCATATTAATTAATAATATAATATACATTAAGTTGGTTGACCAAAAAAAAATTAAATGATTTTTTGGTTTGGGATGTAAAGTAGCTTGAAAAATGGATCAATACATAAAACGTATTCACATGGATGGAGTTGAAAACAACATTTTACGTAGGTTGAATTTACAGCAAAAGTCGAACATATGACGCACGAAAACATCTGTTTCGTGTCTCGCAATTTTCAAAAATAACAATATCGACACGTTTCCAATTAAAGATACAAGGCTGAACAACGAGCTGTGTATTGGTTTTCATACGAAAACTCTTTCTTATAAAAAGCGGCCGAAGCTCATAAGTTTTGAATCAACTTTGTTCAAGAAAAAAAAACAAGTCATTTAAAATGAAGTTCACGTTAGCTTTCCTTATCCTAGCTTCCACAGCTATTTTAGTGGCCAGGTAATTTGACAATCATATACAATATGATCTTCGGAATTAACAAAATTATCGTTTCCCTTTAAAATCTTTACAGCATGCAATCGTCAGAGTAAGTCCATTTCAATATTAAAGTTTCATTCAATCATCTCAAAAGCATAATTTAGTAATTTTATAATGAAAGAATAATTGTTATCTTTTTGATATATTTACAGCACGGGATCGTCAGGGTAAGTCCATTTTAGATAATAATATTAACCATGCATTCTGAAAACCAATTTAGTACACACACAAATCACTGTATCCGATTCTATTAACAAACTGTTGAGAAATGACAAAATTGAACGAAGTTTCTTTTTTTCGGAACAAATGTTTTTTTTTTTGTTGTTGAATATGACATCTTAGCGCGAAAATATTTTCTGCGCCTTCAGTTTATTTTCCGTTTAAAGGAAAGTTTTTGTGTACAATTCGAATATTTTATGGTTATAATAACAACGGATTATTCCTTTAATGATGAATTATCTACCAGTAGAAAATTTAAATGAAATTTTAAAATTATTTAATCGATCAGTTGACCAGTATTACACAAGTACATAGACAATTTTCAAATTGACAGAAAAAGAAATTTCGGTCAGAATTTCTGAACAATCGTTCAGTTCTGACATTTCCTAACAAAATATTCAGTGAATCGGACACATTGATTTCTGTGTGTAATTTTATCTTTAATGAAAGAATAATTATTCTCTCTTTAATATATTTACAGCGCTCCACCGTCAGGGTAAGTACATTTCAATACATACGCTCCAAATCAGGGCTTGAAATAAGAAAAATTTATGACTGCACAATTTAGTCTTAACTTCAGACTATTTCAAGCTCTGCTCCAAATGGCATATATATTTATGCCTGGATATATTGTCAAATTAATATTCGAGCATAAAAGGCATAGAAGAAGCATATTTTTACACATCAAAGCCACAATAAAATTCGGTAGATATTTTTTAAGTTCTCAATTGAAAGAACTAATCAATTGTAATTTATTGAATATTTTCTTTCGTTTTCATAATGAATTTCAATTCAAATTGAATTTAAAATACAACTTTGATCGCCGAAACCATGGTTTCTCATGCCTTTCATGCTTGGATATTTATCA
Organism: Mayetiola destructor; assembly: GCA_000149185.1. NCBI lineage: Eukaryota > Metazoa > Arthropoda > Insecta > Diptera > Cecidomyiidae > Mayetiola > Mayetiola destructor. Next base: position 404,997 of record GL501490.1, read on the forward strand.
AAGAATATATCCACGCATAAATATCTATGCCATTTGGAGTGTCTGTTTCAATTATAATATTAACCAATATTTTAAAAACCAAAGTAGCTTGTACACTGTACACTCTACAGCTTTGTAGTATTGCATATTAGCTAATTTGGTTCATGTTTCGGATAATGTTGAAATTATATAAATTTACATACATATATAAAAGTGTATCGGATAAATTTGACGTGTCTATAGACCCAAATATATATATGCATATATGCTTTATGATACTTTGTGTTTTCATCAGAAATGTACAAGCTTCTTTAGTATATTATAATGAGAGAATTTTTATTATTTTCTTTTTAATACATTCACAGCGCTGAGTGGCGTGTGTAAGTCCATTTCAGATAATAATATTAACCATTCATTCTAAAAACAAATTTAGTAATTTTATCTTTAATGAAAGAATTATTATTTTCTCTTTGATACATTTACAGCATTAAAGATGATATTACGTAAGTGCATTTCAGATAATAATCTATATTGATTAACCGATCATTCCAAAACCAAATGTAGTTATTTAATCTATAATAATGAAAGAATTATTATTTTCTCTTTAATACAATTACAGCGGAAAGCCAGTATTGTAAGCCCATTTTAGATAATAATATTAACCATTCAATCCAAAAACAAATTTAGTAATTTATAATAAAAGGATTGTTATTTTCTCTTTAATACATTTACAGAATTAGAGTGCCACGGTAGGTCCATTTTAGATAATATTATTAACCATTCAAACCAAAAACAAATTTAGTAATTTTATCTATAATGAAACAAATATTATTTTCTCTTAAATACATTTACAGCATTGGAGTGCCGCGGTAGGTCCATTTTAGATAATAATATTAACCATTCAATCCAAAAACAAATTTAGTAATTTTATCTATAATAATGAAAGAATTATTATTTTCTCTTTAATATATTTACAGCATTCATGGGTTGTAAATTATTTGCAGATAATAATATTAACCATTCAATTCAAAAACAAATTTATTAGTTTTATCTATAATAATGAAAGAATTATTTATTATTTTCTCTTCAATACATTTACAGTATTGATGAAAAGTAAGTTAATTTCAGATAATAATAATAACCAATCAATCGAAAACAAATTCAGTAAATTTATCTATAAAGAAAAAATTATTATTTTCTCTTTAATACATTTACAGCACTGGAAGGGAATTGTAAGTTCATTTCAGATAATAATATTACCAATTAATCGCAAACAAATTTAGTCTACAAATTTTCAATTTTTTCCCCCCCTCTGACTAATTATGAAAAAATTGATAGTATGAAGGGGGGTTTTTGGGTACGCTGATTCCAAATCTGCCATCCATTTGGTTCTATTACGTCAGGTTTATATGGTGTTGAAGATTTTTGATTTTGGGGCTCAGCTACCCCTAATATATTTTTAAAAAATATTATAGACCAAAAAAACTCATGATGTCTAATAAAAGTTGAAAAGGTACTGTCCATACCTTTCATTTGCGCTATCGTTGAACAAATTCGGATAATTTATTCAGAAGTTATGGCACTTAACTAGGACTATTGTACCCGAAAATCTACGATTTGGGCTACATTTTCATCTTTGTATGGTCATAGTGCTCAGAAAATGGTATGCTTCTAGTTTAGGAACACCAAAATCTCAAGAAGGCATCTATTAGGAAAATTTTAAGCGCTATAAACATTGAATACGAGATCAGGAAAGAATTTTACGAATATTTCTTTGCTTTTTACTTCAATAGAGGGTAAACAAGCAGAATTCGATAGTACCGAATTCATAAATATGCACTACAGGTTGTAAAAAATCCCTAAAAACCCACTAAAACCAAGATTTAGACTCCGCGGAGCACAGCTGGTGCTTTCCCAATAGAATTAGTCACTATTCCTCCCCAAAATCTATCTAAATCCGAATTTGCAGATCGATTGCAATTCAGGAAGTTAGTTAAAAAGTGAGAAGAAGAAGAAGAATAAAATAAAAAGAAAATAAAACCAAACGTAGTAATGCACCCTGTGGAGTGAAAAAATTGAAAATTTGTAGACCAGTGTAATGAAAGAATTATTATTTTCTTTTTGATACATTTACAGCATCCGATTGTCGGAGTAAGTCCATTGCAGATAATAATATTAATCTACCATTCCAAAAACAAATTTAGTAATTTTATCTATAATAATGAAAGAATTATTATTTTCTCTTTAAAATATTTACAGCGCTGGACTGAAACTGTAAGTTCATTTCAGATAATAATATTAACCATTCATTCCAAAAACAAATTCAGTAATTTCATCTATAATAATGAAAGAATTATTATTTTTTCTTTGATACATTCACAGCACTCCAAAGGAGTTGTAAGCCCATTTCAGATAATAATATCAATCAGTCATTCCCAAAAGCAAATTTATTAATTTTATCTTTAATAATGAAAGAATTATTATTTTCGCTTTGATACATTTACAGCGGTGCGATACTGTATGTCCATTTTAGATAATAATATGAACCATTCATTTCAAATCAAATTCAGTAATTATGTCTGTAACGAAAGAAATATTATTTTCCCTTTAATACATTTACAGCGCTAGGTGGGAAAGGTAAGTCCACTTCGGATAATAATATTAACCAATCCTTTCAAAAATCAATTTAGTAATTTTATCCATAAATGGTATGCTAATGAAAGAATTATTCTCTTTAATATATTTACAGCGCTAAGTGGAAATGGTAAGTCCATTTCATATTAATAATCATTCATTCCAAAAACAAATTTAGTTATTTTATCTATAATAATGAAACAATTATTATTTTTCATTTAAAACATTTATAGCCTGCAATTTCCAGAGTAAGTCCATTTGAGATAATAATAATAACTGGGAAAAATTAGATTCGGGAATCGTTGTCATCATAGTGGCATTGCAATAATTTAACTACTACTTTTGAATGTGTTGACATAGCAACGAATGTATATCACTGTAATTCTATGTGCTACACACATATTCACAGGAATACTGAACAGTGCGAGTGCGTATAATGCCTATACAATATAAGTTATTACTTTAATAACAGATTCAAAAGTAGTCGGTAAATCAATGCAATGCCACTATGATGACAACGATTTCCGAATCAAATTTCTCAGTGAATCAATTATTCCAAAAACAAATTTAGTGATTTTATCTTTAATGAATGAATCATCATTTTCCCTATAATACATTTACAGCGCTAAACTGGATCGGTAAGTCCATTTCAGATAATAATAATAACCAGATGGTGGAACATTGAGAAACGTCAAAAGCCAATATTTTACCCCCTGATAATAATAAACAATCATTCCAAAGTCAAATTTAGTAATTTAATATATAATGATGGAATTATTATTTTCTATTTGATATATTTACAGCAAGACGATAGCGTAACTTCATTTTAAATAATCATACATATAAACCAATCATTCCAAAACTAAAATTAGTTATTCAATCTATCTAATGAACGAATTATTTTTTTTTCTTTAATACATTTACAGCGCTGAGTGGAAATGGTAAGTCCATTTTAGATAATATGTACCTAATAATATTATCCAATCATTCCAAAAACAAATTTAGTAATTTGATATATAATGAGAGGATTATTTTTTTTTAAATACATTTACAGCACTCCAGATGAATTGTAGGTCCATTTCAGATAATAATATTAACCAATCATTCCAAAAAACAAATTTAGCAATTTTATCTGTAATGAAAGAATTATTATTTTCTCTTTGATACATTTACAGCCGTGCGATAAAGTAAGTTCATTCTAGATAATAATACATATTGACCAATCATTCCAAAACTAAATTTAGTTATTAAATCTATGATGAAAGAATTATTAATTTTTGTTTGATGCATTTACAGCGTTGAGTGGCGTGAGTAAGTTCATGTCAGATAATAATATTAACCAATCATTCATCAAAAAACAAATTTATTTATTTTATCTATAATAATGGTCTATTATTAATGGAAGAATTAATAATTTCTTATTAATATATTTACAGCACCAGAGATTTTGGGTAAGCCGACTTTAGATAATAATATTAACCGTTCATTCCAAAAACAAATTTATTAATTCTATCCATTCAAATGATTTAGGTCACTAACTGAAGTAGATTACCGAAATCTGTACGTTTGATAATTTTTATATATTTATTTTTCCGAATTTTATAAAATTTCGATTTTAAAATTATTTGTTTCAGTGCCTCTATATTGTTCCAAGACAATGGAACAGATATGGTGAAAATGTAAATTTAATTTTTTCCACCCGCATACAAATGCAATTTATTCATTACAGTTTTTATTCTCTTTTTTTAGTTTGGCTGCACAACGGATTTGCGAGTAAGTTTACGACAGAAGATAAATTCAAATTCAAAAATAATAAACATTCATCATCAATTAATTTTGGTTCGCGTTCGGTGCGTTGCAGAGTGATTGATGACCCAAAAACGTAAATTCAATAATAATGACCATAATTTAGCCCAATTTAAATATTTATTCTCTTTGAATTCTTTTTATCAGCATAAGGGATAAAATCTTTGCAGCGGAACGTTCGTGAGTGTTTTCTCCAGATTTTGGCTAAATGACGTTAAAAATTGAAGTTTTTTCTACAATACATTTTTTATTTTATAGCAAAATTGAAAAGGCAGTGCTTCATGCAGGTTCATTATCCTTAAAATCTTTCGATTAAACATTCACAAATGTATCACTTAAATTCAATGTAATAATTTTTGGAAAAATATAATACGAAATTGAATTGTTAATTTCTGATCGCATTCTGATAGCTAAGATATATCGCATATGTGCTGCCTCTATAGAACTTTATAGAATTCACCTTCAAATTAGTGTTAAGTTCTATTCCGTTTTAAACTTTGAGCTTTGACAAAAGTCTATCATTGTTTCTAAGTACTTCTCTTCCTAAGAACATCTTCTACTCATACCACGAAAACTTGAATCTGCATGAAAATAAAAGAGAAACTTGAAAAATAAATTGCTTGATGTGTTTACACAATCAAGCTTTAAAATCGTTTCGCATTTTTTGTCCGGGCCATTAAACACAGTATATCGACACCGATCGGGCTGAAATTTTGACGGTGGATTCACCTCGAAGTCTAGTTGTGCGTGTTAAATTTTATAGGGTTAAAACCCATTGGTTCACAGGTTATGGGCTGAGATCATACCTGCAAGTAAGATTTAATTTGCCTACTACTCACTAGTAGATTTTTTTCCAACCTACTTACTTTTTTCCTACTAAACCTTACTCTACTTACTTGATGTGACTTCACCTACTCAAGTAGGTTAAGTAACTTAAAACTACTAAGTAACTAAAACCTACTCAAGTAACTTAAGGCTACTAAGTAACTAAAGCTAACTAACTTAGAAGGTTAAGTTGGTGACCTTTTTTTTTTGCTCATTCAATCTGTATAGGTAGCGGGGCATGTTTTAGCTGGCAGTAATAATTGCATTGAACACATGAAATAACACCACAGATTGAATGAGCAAAAAACGGGCTATTTTTAGACGGGCTATCGATCGTCTATAGTGATGGATCCATATTTTCAGTTTATCGGGTAGCTGTAGTGTACCAATCTACATTTCATAGAATTTCCTCATATTCAAATGCTCAATTTCAAGTGGCTATAAAACGGGCCGTATAGCTTCGCTACCCGCCGATCCATCACAGATGGTGGAACTAGATGTGCTCTATCCACTGGTTACAGTTGTGGGTCGATATGGGTTGATTTTGTGGTAGCGTGCCCATTTCGGTGAAGAAACATCCTCAAAATCATGATTTTCATTGAGAGTAAAGGATTGCTAGCCAGGGAAGGAATGGTCCCGGTGACGTAAAAATTTCACAGATGGTATGCTTTTAAACAGGCCATCGACTCTCATAGAATTTCAATTTTATAAAATTTCCTCATATTCAAATGCTCAAATTCAAGTGACTATAAAATGGG
>GL501490.1:419205-453240 GCA_000149185.1 Mayetiola destructor
GCTTCAATGCAGGAATGTCCCTTCAATTATATTGATTAAACATTCACAAATGTATCACCAAAATTCAATGTAAATAATTTTTGAGAAAATATAATACGAAATTTAATTGTTATTTTTCTGATATAAAAAAATAAAATATATTTGAATGTTCACACATCGAATCAAATTTTTGTTTCTAATTTAGTAACCTTAAAAATAGAAATGCGGCCGACAGAAAGAAATTGAATGGCTCTTTAATTCGAGATGGAAAGCTGTTTGGAACATTAATCAATGTTCATACACGGAAATTTTTTATATTGAAAACGCTGTTACAACGATTTTAAATAGATGGTGTAAAAGTAGGAATAATGGAAATAGATCGATTTTTGATTGGTACGAAAAAAATTATGCAATAATTGCTCTAAGTACGCCCCTTCGTTCGATACCGCGAAAAATATAAATCGATCCTTCGCTCGATGCCGGGTATTTGATGGCTGTTGTTTTTTTTCGTTTCAATCCATGAATTTCTCATGGTTTTCGGCGGTTGATTATGTTTTTCAAATGACTCCATACGAAATAATCTAATGAATTGAAGTCTGGCGACCGTGCTTGTCAAGCAATTGTTGCACCAAAATCACAATTGATCCAACCACCAAATAGTCTGTTCAGGAATCGACGAACGAGCTCGGTTCGTGTGATATTTTCGAAGTTTCGAACGCAGATAACCATTCAAAACGTCTAATGCTTTGGAATTGTCCGACAAAATCGGAATGAAACTAATTAAACTAATTGAACCGACGTAATTCGAGTATGAATTTTGCGCAACCGAAAATTAGTCGTTTCATCGCACATTTATGCAACAACAATCGTATGAATTTTAAAACACACAATTTAAAGATAAAGAATGAAGTATAAGCAGTTAGCAGTTGGTATGCTGAATCGGAAATCACACTGTGCTTTTCCATATTGAATCCGAGTGTTGTTATTCACTTTATGCATTCCGAGAAATACTCAAATGATGAATGATGCATTTTCATTACAGCCTTTTTGATTTTTCATAAGTCTAATCAACACTTTTTGGAACCTAAAACGAACGAACAATTCAATATTATCTCTCGCTCATTTATTCGAAAGGTTCTGCATTAAATCTCTCCAATATGATGATAAAATGCACTCCAATAACATATTTACCTGATTCAAAATGAGCGCTCGCTTATCAAATATTTACAATAGTTTGAAGTTTTGTTGCCGAATGACTTATCTCATATGCCATTCACACCACTGATCATAACCTCAATTCCATATAAACGTTGAGTGAAATGCTTTTATTTTAATTTGCGATGTTGATTAAAAGAATTTTAAATAAAACAGTCAATTCAAATTCACGTTTTTTCTGTACATCTGCGAATTTGTCTCCACAATCATTGGTCATCCAACAAACAACATACAAAACAGATGATTGGACCAATATACAACCACGTTTCCAGCCATTTGTCGGAGTTAACTTATATCAAAAGAAGAGTCATCCGTTGCATTCGGTTCAGAAAAGTATCGGAGACTTTTTCCAGGATTGGTTTCGCGAACATGTAAACCCAAATATCAAATTACCCATTTATTGTGGAACTGATCCCGTCGAATCGAATACCCAAAATGATCGTGATTCCAATGTATTTTATATCAATCGTGATTTGGTGCTCAGAACAGATGTCCTAAATCGTCAAATGAAACTATTAAAAAAAGGCGTAAACGAATTTATTCTTGTTGCTGATTTATATCGAAAGTGTCAAATGGATGCCAAACATTTTCCAGTCTTTCATCGAGTGAATGTTGTTCGTCTTACCGAATGTGAGACATTAACATCTGAGTTGAGCCAACATTTAGAAAATGAACAGAAAACAGTATTGACGCAAATGTTTAATAGTTTATTTAATATGAATTTAAAATTTCGATGGGTGAATACGAACTGGAAGTTGACAGATCCATCATGGGCATTGGAAATATATCATCACGATGAGTGGTATCGTTTGGCTGGCACCGGTATGATACGCAATAAAATATTGGAAACATCAGAACGTAACGGTGTCACTGGTTGGGAAATTGGCATTGGTTTGGAGCATTTGACAATGGCATTGTTTAATATTTTTGATATTCGAATGCTTTGGAGTTCGGATACTGGATATTTGGGCCAATTCGTACCAAAGTCGAAACCATCAAAAAGCATACAAGCGAAAATTAATGAGGGCAAAATTAAAACGGCAAAAAGCATTACAACTGAAACGAATCCCAGTTCGGCGCCAATAAAATCACAAAATTATGATCTTCGCATTTCGTATATTTTGCCGCAAAATATTGATTTGGAATCATTGCCAACGGATAAATTGTGCGAATTTCTACGTAAGCATATTGGTGATGCTGCTGAAAAGGTAGTTTAAAATCAATTTTCGATACAATTACATGATTTTTTTCCTATTTTCAAATGAATATCTCGTTTTCTTTGGTATATAAGGTAGCAGTTGTTGACACATTTTACCATCCAGAACTCGAAACGAACATCATTAACGTCCAAGTGTTGTATAAAAAACAAAAAAATCGAACAAAACGTGACATCATAGCTATACATCAATCTGTTCGAGCACGAGCAGCTCAAAAATTCAATTTGATTTTAAGATGTTAAGTTTATTATTTTATATGGTGTTGTTTATGGATGAATAAAATCGATGACATACAAAATCTTAACATTTCCATGGTAACCATAGAAATTTTACCCCTGAACATGTAGGAGAAATGGCTATGGTGAAGCGTCTATTCATTTCATGTGCAATATATTGAAATGTCAATTGATTTCTTTCATTACATAAAATGTAGAGATGAATTTGTTTTAATTCTGCTGAAATATATTATAATTGTATGTAATGTAATCGAAAGTTGCGAAATGCAAGCAAACATTGTTATTAGTTTATTTGTATTGCTGTTTGTCATATACGCAGGTGAGTTATTGGTGAAAATTTATTGGAAATTGAATTGAAATTTTGTATTCATTGCGTTCGCATCGCAATTGAAAAGGGGCAACATTGAGTCAGGATATCTATCAGACTACGGAATTGACAACAACCGAAATTATAGACTTTAATAATCCATATTTTGATGGCGGTATACCATTGAATGTAACAGCCGTTGTGGGAAAATCAGCGTTCCTTCGTTGCAAAGGTAGAAATTTGGGTAACAAAACATTAGCATGGATTCGTCATCGTGACATACATATTTTGACTGTTGGCAGCTATACATATACAACAGACCAACGATTCCATGTAACATATAACAAGGAGAAGGGTGAAAGTATTTTAGAAATAAAATGGGTAAATTTTCGTGATTCTGGTCTTTTTGAATGTCAAATATGTTCAGAGCCCATACGAAGTTTGTTTATCAATTTGGACGTTGTTGGTGAGTACGAACAATTTTATGAATAACACAATGTTTTGTCATTACAAACGATAAAATCCAATGTCTGCATGATAACTTTGAATGAATAGTACCGACAGCTGTAATTTGGGGCGGCCCTGAGATCTCGGTAGAAAGAGGTCACATGATAAACATAACATGTTCAATAAATTACAGTAATGAACCACCGGCATATATATTTTGGTATCATCAAGATGAGGTTACATATCAAATAATAAATGTGCATTCACAATTAGTTATTTGGCCAATCGTTTAAAAAATGTTTTTTTTTTGTTTTCAGGTGATTAATTTTGATTCAGCAAGAGGTGGTGTTTCGGTGATTACTGAAAAAGCCGACGTCACAATATCACATTTACTAATTCAAAAGGCCGATCTCGCTGATTCTGGAAAATACAGCTGTTCTCCGTCAAATGCTGATGTGGCAATCGTACGTGTATATGTTTTGTGAACAAATTATTATTATATTATTATTAAAGAGACAAAATTCAATTTCGGCTAATTACTGCAAAAATAACAGAATTTATTCAGCAAATAAGTTCTTGAATAAATTAATTAATTAACAATCATTGCCTATAAATGTTTCTTATTGGAACGTTTTGACTTTGGTTTTATTTCAACAGCAATATCAATATGATCTCGAGGCTGAATGATATCTAAAAATTTCAATAATAAATATGAAAATGAAACGACTAGCACATATGGAATACATGTTTTCAGGTAACTGCTCAGTTTATCGCCAAACGATGGATCTTTTTCCTTTAATACTCGTTGATATACGCGTTCGGTACGTATTGTAATATTATTCCAATTGTAAAGCTTTCGAAGAATTTCGTTACATTCATAGGGGCAAAGAATTCGATCATTCTTAGGTGGTTGATTCGATGATGTGGACGGTGCCAATTTTTCGATTTTGTGTTCTATTATTGAACCGTTTTGTTTAAGTTGTTTTCTTTCGTTGAGAATGTTTCCAATGACATGGATAATGCCTTTGTACAGTGAATCGACCGTTGCATCGGTTAAATAAATTAAATTTTTTGGAAGTACTTCTGGTATACCGCCCACTCGCGTTGAAACCACTTTTAATCCGCATGATGCAGCCTCAACTATTGCCATACAATAGGCTTCTGTTAATGATGTGTTTAAGAAAATGTGACCCTTTCGTAGAACATCAACCACCTTGAAAATCATCAACGACAAATAAAAAATTAATAATTTTTTTTTCTTTTTTTGTTTGAATGTGATAAACTCCCAATATTTCACCTTCGAATGATCCAAAGGTCCAAGCAATGTAACTCGATCTTGAATGTTTTGTTTTTCTCGAATTTCTTCGAGAAGAGTTCGCTTTGGTCCATCACCACCAATAATAAAATTTACATTTTTCATGTGTGCTAATCTTGATATAACACCGGCCATCAAATCCACACCTTTACGATAAACGAGTCGTGACACAACTATAATAGTAACTACAAACAAATAGGATTCATTTCATAAAATATATCTAGATATTCATTAAGCTTCATTTGTATTTGATTTACTTTGATTGATGTCGGTGGGACGTTGAGATGGATTCGGTGTAAAAAATGCGGTATCAACTGCATTTGGAATAACGGAAACATTTTCTTTTGGTACTTTTGCCCGAAGCACCGTATTCTCTTTTCCCGTGTGCGATACACATATACAATGATTTACATTCGATAATGTTATTTCTAAAAGTTTATTCGTTACAACTGCCGATAAATCAGCAAATCCAAACAAACTGTGATCGGTAAACACGACCTTCAAAATACAATTGAAATTTTTTTTTTTTTAGGTTTTTGCATTTTTTATCTTTAGCAAATGAACGCAGAGATTGATAACATACCCTCAGGCCAAGTAATTTTCCAACAAACATTGCTTCATGTGCCAGAGCACTGAATGCTGAATGCCCATGAACAATATCGATTTGTTCTCGAATTAAAATATATCTCAATAATGGAATATTGCACATCATCGTTGGAAGAATGCATTGATGATAAAATGTATAAATTGGTAAATAGTAAACTTTTAAGCCATCAGTCATGTAACGAACTCCTTTTCGATCACCGTACGAATGTGTTAAAATAATTACCTGTAATGAATTTCAATATATAACTTGATTCTATTTTAATGCAATGAAATATGTAGTAGTAATGGCATCTCTTTATTTTATTTCACTTACTTTGTGACCATTTTTCAAAAGACATTGCGATAAATTGAATATGTGCTCCTCTACACCGCCCATGTTCGGATAAAAGAAATCCGATGCCATACTAAATCCAATCGAATATATTCATCGATAAAATATTCCCCTTATCGGAATAAAACCAGAAATAAAATCAGCTTACCATATTCTCATTATATGCGATCGAAAACTTTTTGATTTTCGATTCAATTCGATTTTACGAATTGATACCTTAGTTTAGTCATTACAAATAATGAATATTGTTTGAAATTTCAAAGTATTTTTTGATAGAAACATAACCATTGACAGTTGGCAGTTGTTCCATGGGAATTCATTCAGACTGGGGTGCGTTCCATTGCTTATGGCATTATTTAATTTATTCCGAATTGTTTTTACATGAATTTGTTTTTGAATGACATATTGAAAAATGAGTTGGTTTTGCCACCAGTCGATTCATCTTAATTAGAAGTCTTTTTTTTTTCAAATTCCCTTTATCGTTCAATCATATGTCAAACGTTGAAATTCAGACAGCGCACAGTGACTCAATCAGTTCACCCATACACAAACATGGACAGCTTTTTAAATACCGTTCTGAAATACACAGAATTATTACAAAAGCGGACGCATACATAAGCGCCAAAAAGATTATAATGTATGATGTACGATGCGTTTAGCTATTTTCTCCTTCCTCGAATGCGAATACATTTTTGTATTCAATTGATTTTGTTAACACTCGATTTCGAGAGAGCAACCGAATCCGTACATAAATTGTGTGTGGCAAATATTCCGTGTGTGAAGTTATTTTTTTCTTTCAACTTTCAAGTTCGAACATTTAAATAAAAAAAAAGAAAAAAAGAACTATAATCCTAATCCATTCTTCTCTCAAAATCAAAAGACGGAATTTAGTTTCGAGTATTTGCATTAAGTGCGTACTCATTGAGCCAAAGAAAAAACAAAAAACAAAAATCAAACAAAGAAAATTAATGTTTCAAATGAAATTTCTCTTTGGGAATATTGAACGGAATATTCAAGATATTTTGGGTATGAGTCTTTTGAACTTCATTCCATCAGATATTGATTTCATGAGAACATTTACAGAGCGACAGCAAACTTCAATGTGAAGTGGTTTCTTTGGAGTGATGGTTTTTTGTTGTTGTTGTTTAATTTAATAATGAATTATTATTATTTGGATTTAAAATCAAACTTGTGACATGTGTTTTATACATTCCATTGATGTTTGTATATACGAATAGCAGTGCAGACACAATAATCGACCAACTAATAACACACAAAAGAAAAAAAACTATAAACATTCAAATATAATCAACAAAGCAGAGAACCGAATATTAAATGTTGTTCGCCATTCATCGAAATTAAGAAGCGGATAAACAAAACAAACGACTGTGAAAGTGCTAATTAGTTTTACCGAAATTAAAAATTGTTGTTCACCGAATTGCAATTTTTTCCATTCACCAATATCAATCAAATGGAGATCACAAAGATCGTTCTAAAGTGAATTGTGAATTTAATGAACAGAATGGAATGAAAATGATCGCCAAATGCTTATAAAATCTAAAACTGTAAATTCCATTCGAAGGTTATAAATTTTGCTGTGCTACGATCAGGCATTTCATATTTTTTTTATTTACAACGAATTTTACAGTTTTTGTTGTTATCACCAGAATCGAGACTATAACATTCTGTTAAGCTAAACGAAAAATAAAAGCAAACAAATAACACAATTAAAACTGAAACAAAGAAAAATGGGTTTACTTTTTTCAAAATTATGGAGCCTATTTGGCAACGAAGGTATACATACTATGCCCTTATTTTGTAATCTTTCTTGTAGTACATTGTTTTTAATTGCATATTTTTTATTCTTACTAAATTATTATTGAAATCGTTTAAACGATAAATGACGCAAATGATGCTTCATTATTAAACTGATAAGACAAAAATAGACATTTTTTTTCCATGTTATTCACGTCAAATTGTTGAACAAAAAGCGTTCGCAAACAAAACTTCGAATTCAATTAACATTTCCGATTGAAGCATTGACAATTTGTCGTAACATCACACGCATTTCGTATATGAAAGAGTTCCGAATCAAAATAAATTTTATTTGATTGCTTGTCGCTGTCATTGTGTTTATTCAACTGATATATATATCTGTTAAATTGCGAGAGTAATCATTCTATATTTCGCACTGCGAATCGTAATGAAAGGCTCTTGCTCTTTATAATTATCATCACTTGATGGCAATTATTCACATGCTTGCATCCAAATTGCTGCATGTTTTAAATTTAGTTGCAACGCGCGCGTTTTTTTTAGCATGGCCATTATTTCTTAATGGATGCATTTTTGCTAAATTAAATGGAGTCAGCATGGAATTTTTGCAATGCGATTTTGTAGAAGAAAATGACGCACAATACAAAATGTTGCTGATAAATTATACGGTAATGATTGTCCGAACGCGTCGCATACAACATTTACCGAACGTATTGAAGATCAGTTTTTATTTTTTCCAAATGTTCGAAAAGTGAATATATATTTTTGGGTGGAGTGTTCGCAGCATTGGATTTGATCGAAAAGCCTTCCATCTGTATAATAAAATGAATTTCGTCCGGAACCTTGGCGATATGATTTTGTTTTTTTCTCTCCTGCCATATAAAATCATATCGGTGATCGAAATGAGTTTACATATGTGAAATACAAGCAATAGACGTTAGACTCATACATAAATAGCTGGCTGCAAGCATTGAAATTTCACGTTGATCTCCCACACTTATTGTAATATTGTCTTCTATTGCAGCAATGTTGCTAACACACAATGAACCCACTTTCACGATTAAATTTTGCTCATAAACTCTGCTCATAGTACTATTATATCGATGACGACAGCTATGAACATTTTGCACATTTTTTTTTTTAATTTCATTTTTTCGCTCGTTGATTTCACCATTCGGAAGAATTGAGCAAATAACTATGTGATCCACAGAAAAACGATGACGAAAAGCCCAAGAAAGGCAAATGAAAACGCTCACACTCATTCATAAGTTGATATTAAGCATGAAACAGTCAGTGACTGTATATGTGATTATTATTGCACCTTTGGTGAGCAGCTGGGTTTGCATTAAATATGTATCGTCTGGATCGAATTGTTTTATATAAATCGAATTAGTTTGACTGAGTTTAAAAGTTGTTTTCGAAATTTTCGATTCAATGAATGTTTTTTCTGTAGCTAAAGTCCTTGTCGCCGTTTTGATCACATAGTATTCGCTCAATTGTCTGTAAAAAAAGCATTCACCGATTATGGAAAATGTTACATCGTCCATGGATTTAGAAAAAAAAAATTATTTAATGATCAATCGAAATCACGTTGAACGGCTGCGAACTGTGAATATTTGATTAATTAATATCACAGAAATTGATAATTTGAAAAAAAAAACTGGTTTCGCCAGTTATCAAACGCTGTTTTTTTATTTATGTTGTGTCATTTTGCCGTTCAATACAAACTGATTTCTTGAGAATCTCAAGTTGAGATTACATAAATAATGCGACAAATAAAAAAATAATCATTGATTAATCTGTGATCCAATTGTATTAAATTAAACACTCTCATTTCCCCCTAATTTACACACCAGAGCATAAGCTTGTAATGGTTGGATTGGACAATGCGGGAAAAACAACAATTTTATATCAATTCTTAATGAATGAAGTGGTGCATACGAGTCCAACCATCGGTTCAAATGTCGAAGAAATCGTTTGGAAAAATATCCACTTTTTAGTATGGGATTTGGCAGGTGAGTTAATCAATCAACATGTTTACATGATGCACGTGCATATAAAATGTGCTACATTTTTCAATTTAAATGTTCGATGAATTGTCTATTATTGATATTGAGACTTTCTTCAAATTTTGACTGACATCCATTTGAATCGTTGACTGCATTTTATGGGAAAATGACAGATAAATCAGATGTTATGTCATTCCTGTTGGCAGTGACATTAATGTTATCTTTTTTTTATTTTCGGTTTAATTTTGGATTGAATTAGGTCAACAGAGCTTACGAACGGCGTGGAGTACATATTATACAAACACAGAGGTATGTATTTTGATTCATTTAGATTTGAGTCTATGACCCACGAACTCACCACACTATTCTCCTAATATCTATATTACAGTTTATCATTATGGTGATTGATTCAACTGATAGAGAACGATTGGCTGTGACTCGTGAAGAACTTTTTGAATTATTACAACACGAAGATTTATCAAAAGCATGTTTACTTGTGTATGCCAACAAACAAGTGAGTGTTGCTATTTTGGTGGAATTTTAGTCACAAAATAATTTCAATTCATAAATTGATTTCATTTTTTTTTTTGATTTTTTTGAAAAAGGATTTGAAAGGGGCTATGTCGGCAGCTGAAATATCACGTCAATTAGATTTAACATCAATTAAAAAACATCAATGGCATATACAATCGTGTTGCGCATTAACCGGTGATGGGTAAGTTCATTGTTTGAGCATCCGTCCATTAATTTGACAATGATTTGTTATTATTATTCTTGAATCATTTCAGACTGTACCAAGGTCTAGAATGGATCACACAGAGAATAAAAAAGAAGTGACCTGACTAATTTAAGCAAGCTTTAAGAATTTTTATGTTTAGACAAAGAAAATCTTGTTATTTTTTTTTCTTCTCCTTTCAATCATCAACAACATTCTTAACGTCATATGGCTAGATAACCGTGTAATAAATTTAAATGAATGGTACTTATAAATAGTGAAACGTTTAAATTTGTGAATATTTTTCTGTAACAAATATCTTATATCAGTCCAGTCTTTTGGTGCGGCAAATGAAACGGTTTGTATAACTATGTTTGGGGTTGGTATAATTTATTGCTTGATCATTATCTACAAATTCTATGCCCATTTCTGACTGCATAATTTTATTTTTTATATTGAAAAAAATATTCTCATCTGACTTTGAGCCATTTGAATGAATACGTTTGAATTCAAATATTAATCAAAGTTTAAATTCCCTCAATCGATAAACAACTCAAAATCAAATGCAATCGAGTGAACATACCCGTTGATATTTGATGCGATGACATTTCACACAAACTTCAATTTGACATTTCGAATGCATTCTTAGTTGAGAAGAGAGAGAGAGAGAAAGAGATTGCTAAAATTCCAATCGATTGAATGTATTGGTGTTTGGGGTCTGTGATATGAACGTAAGATTCTTATAACAAAATAAATACAAATGTATTCTTCTTTGTGGCCTGACTTTAGTTTTCCTTTCAACAAATGAAGACTGAAATAAAAATGGCAGCCAATACACACATAATGTATTACTCACCAACACTTTAGCTATACAATCAACGGTGAGAGAGTTGCGACAAATGAAATAAGTTTATGTATGCGTAAAATTTGGCTCATTTCCATCAATCAAACAATATACGCGATTTGGTTGCGCCGTCGAATTCTTTCTTATTTTTTTTTTTGTTGGTCACTCTTTTCTTTTCCTCTTTATATGATGTGTATACACGATTCCATTATATTCAGTCCTTTCATTTGAGTTTTACTCTGCGGTGTGTGTAAATGGGAAAAATGAGGAAAAATTTATGTGCGTGAATTTTCAAATTGGTCTTTTTTCTCTTTCGTTGTGTATTCTTCGCTCTTCATTTTCTTCATTTTTCGAAATTAAAATTATATTAAAATTTACCCATCAACACTGGACCAGATTCCATTCAACAAGAATATATACAAATAAAACTAATCAAAAGGTGCGTTTATTTTCTAACAAAGTGAACAATTTAATTCAAAATGCATTGCATTTGGTTTCGTGTGTGGTACGGCTAATGTATGATTTATAATATTAGTAAAAAAGAAGAAGAAAAATTAAATCGATTTTGGCATTTATCGATTTGTTTTGTAAAAACAGCGATATTTGTGTCTCATAGTTCAATTAAAATGGAAAATCAAAATTCAGCCGCTTTCGTGAAAAGTGATTAAAATCAAGTCCCTTCGGCCAAATCCATGCACATCGTTTCGAAGTCGCATGAATATACATATATATATATATATTCAAATGTAGGCCTAACAAATGCAAGCGAAATAAAAAGACGACGAAGAAAAAAAACCACAAATCTTCTGCGAAGTGAAAATCGAAATTGTCGTCTTAGTTGCGAGCATTTGTCTCTTTTTATTTAACAAAGAGTGGATGTATGTGAAAAATGAGTGAATGAAAATTCGTAAGAAAAAACAAAATCATTTTTGTTGTGGCTGCTGAATCAGTGCTGATGCGAGTCAATTCCAACATTTGATTCATGCCGATGAGTAAGGCTAATGTGAAACCAAAGAAAAATAGCAAAATTCTATTACAAGTGATACATATACTAATGCATAATGATTGTATCTATGTAGTCAAATGTCATTGGGTGCAGCCGTGATCTTGACGGATTTAAGCGATTGAAAAGATATTTTTGGTTTTTACAGTTGTTGTCGTTTTATTGTTCATTTTTTAAAGACTCTTTTTTACTCTCTCTCAATCTGTTCACGCTTTGATCACAAAGTTTTTCTTTGGTTTACGGTATGCGTGCACCATTCAGCGGTGATTCAATAATGAAATTCTAAGTTGTGTGTCTGTGAATGAAAATAAATCGCTAAAGCGCCTAATCTCCGTTATTAAACGTCACTTTATTTTTGTTTTTCATTTTTAGAGTGTGTGGAACGGTGTAAAAAAATCGATTTTCGTCTTTTGATTTTTTGATTTAAATTTTTATTGGCCGAGGCCATTGAATAATAATAAAAAAATGTCAAGTGAAGAAGATAAACCGCCAGCACCACCAGTCCGACTGACGAGCACAAATCGAGGTAAATCCCTTTTTATCCCAATTTTGTTTATTGTCCTGTGATCTCATTTGTCTTTCGTTCATTTCGATTCGATTAAGGATTCAAAACTGACCATCATCGAGGAGATAGTGCTCCGAATGTTGAGCTAAAGCCACTGCCAAAAGGTCCGTGAGTGTAGATTTATATTGAACAGTTGAACTTTGGTCATTTTATCCCTCTTTTTTTTGGTGTTCACAGAGCCTGATGATGCAGATCGTAAGAAAAAGACTCCCAAAAATAAGACAAAGGGGTCGTTGCCTAAGCCTGGTAGTGATTCAAAGCCAAATATATCGTATCCAACGGTTAGTACCATTTCTATGAAATTTTTTTTTTGTCTCGAACATTCTCAACCTTTTTGTTTTTCTTCTACAGAATTTCGAGCATACAGTTCACGTGGGTTTTGATGCGATTACTGGAGAGTTTACGGTAAGTCTAAAATCCTTGTGCTTAGTAGCTAAAAAGGATTTTCATTTTTATTTCGCTCGCGTTCATTAAATAATTCAGTTTTAATCATTTGCTGTTGCTGACATTAGCATTTATTTTTCTAGTTTTGTGATTGCCTTGAATTTTGGCGCATTTTATTCATTGCAGTTCCATACGTTTCAATATTCAATTGAAAACACTAACCATTTATGATGGCCATGACCTTCCGCAGAATGGCATTTGCTTTTGCTATTTATTTTTCGTTAACGAGTTTGAGTTTGAATTTCTGTTCGGTTTTGGTTTTGTTTTTTTTTGTTTTTTTTGGCAATCGGAAAGTTTAAAAAGGCTACAAATATTGATTTTTCTTATTTTGCATTCATCTTACTCCACTTCAATGAGTTGAAAGCCGTATAAGTCAAAATTTTGTAGATAAAATCATTTTAAATTCCATTCAGATGCGCTATCTGTGCTCTATATGCCGCTTTGCATTTGATATTCATTGCTCATTGCTCATTTCATTGTCTTTCGCACATAAAAATCATTTTTTTTATTATTATTTAAATTGGAGATCAGTCATTACTACATACTATCGACAGTACCAAGGAACACAGAAACGATACATTTTTTTTTTCAGTTTCGGTTATCATTATTTTCTTTTTTGGTTTGTTTGCATCCATTTCATGTCTCAGTTTTGTGCTACTAAATTTGGAATTGAAAATCTCTCGTTTCTTATTGAATTGTGTTGATTCGATGGCAATGAAAGAATATTTTCAATTCACTGATGAGGTGCGATCAAATTGCAACGTGATCACTGATCATTTACATTAAATTCTCAAAACGGAAACAAAAATATATATCATTACATTAAATTAAACATTTAAATGCTCCGATTTCGCCCACTGATGACCAAGATACAATGTTATTATTTCCAATGAATCAACAACAACACATGACTCCATTCATAATGGCAAATACAAAATTTTTTCACAGAAAAAAAAAACAAAATAAAATTCAACGTTTCTTCTGAATTTTTTCTTCGAAATTAATGATTAATTTTTCTTCTAATTTTATCGACTTCATAATTTTAACAATTTTCGTTATCGTTTCGTTGACATAAAGTTTTATTTCGTATTGTTTTCTTTCGTTTCAAGCTGCCTTTGAAAGTAAGTATTCGGTTCTGCAAGAATATCTTGAGTTTTTTGTGAACTGAAACAAATCTATAGTTAGTTATGGCTATTCGGAATTGAAAATTTCTTTATTGGCACCGCGCGACTGCGTGTATTGTGTATCCGTTACCTATTTTCGTATGCAAATTTTGTTTTCGTTTGTTGTAACATTCTTTCGTTTTATTTCTTTGTGTGTATGTATGTGTATTAGTTTGTATTGCCCTAAACTGTTCCAACTGTTCAGGAAAAGGAGTCTCGATTGACATGACATACTCCAATTCGATCGCGAACCGGTCGTTTTTTTTTTTAGAATTTAAGCAAATCACTTTTTTTTATCTATCTTTTTGTACATTTAAAGCGAAGTTTTTTTTAAACATTTTTCGTGTGAATCACCAAATTTTTGCATGATAAACAAAATAAATCTCATCGCCATTATCAATTCATAGAAAAATTTCCCCAAAATATGCAAATATGAATTTTGATCGTGAAATGAATCAACGATGTGCACTCGGCATTTGATATAATCGTTCACACTTGTTTCATGTTTACAGGGAATGCCTGAAGCATGGGCTCGTTTGCTTATGAGCTCAAATATCAGCAAACAAGAGCAGAAAAAGAATCCACAGGCCGTTTTAGATGTACTTAATTGGTTCGAAAATAGTAGCAAACAACGGCCCAATTCCAAATATATGGTCAATACAACGGCCACAACCACTACAACGAATTCGGGTATATAAAATGCATTTCAATTTTTTTATGTTATGCAAAATCACGTTGATTTCATTTGTAAATTATAGCAGCCTCATCATTGAGTCATGTTAGCAGCAGTTCACCAAGTAGTACACCAACTGATTCTGAATCACATCACAGCGGTCAAATATTGCATCCAGCCGTGAGTGAATCATCAACACAACAAAGTTTACAGATTACAGACAATTCAGTTAATGAAGAAGTGTCTAGTGATGAAAGTGTTCCCCCGCCACCAATATCTAGTCGACCCGAACGAACTAAATCAATTGTAAGTCACAATCTAGTCGACCATGAAATATTTTCTTACATTTTTTTTCCCCCCCAAAATTCAAAATTCAGTGGTTAAATGTGATTTTTTTTTTTCAGTATACACGACCCCTGGAAGAATTAAATTCAATAGAAAGTGCTACAAACTATCACCAACAGGCACAAACAGTGCAAAACAATTTAATATCTGCATCAGCTGCAATTAAAAGTCCAACACTTGATAAAAATAAAAATAATGCAAGCAATCTTTATAGTTCGAATTCAATTACGTATAATCTTCAATCGAAATTGCCCAAATCTCAATCAATCCAAAAATCAACGTCGCCAGGTAAATTTCGGTTTTTCTTTTTCTTCAATCATATTCCTCTCGACCCAAGAAGTTGTTCATATAAATTAAATTTCCTGTGACATTCTTCTCATATAGAACATGTGGCAACGGTACATCCAACATCACCAGTCTCGACGACAGCCAACGGAAGTAGCACAATACCATCAACCGGTGCATCTATTATTAATCAAACGCAACAACAAACAACAGTGCCCCAAACAACGCCTCGAAATAATGGCGGCCTCAAAAAGAAAAAGATGACCGATGAAGAAATTCTCGATAAACTGCGAACGATTGTCAGTGTTGGCGATCCAACGAGAAAATATACAAAAATTGAGAAGATTGGTCAAGGTGCTTCGGGCACAGTTTATACAGCAATTGAAAGTTCAACTGGTATGGAAGTGGCTATAAAACAAATGAATTTGTCACAACAACCAAAAAAAGAGTTAATCATCAATGAAATTCTTGTGATGCGAGAGAATAAACATCCAAATGTTGTAAACTATTTGGATAGTTATTTAGTTGGTGAAGAGCTATGGGTTGTAATGGAATATTTACCGGGTGGTTCATTAACAGATGTTGTAACGGAAACGTGTATGGATGAGGGACAAATAGCTGCCGTTTGCCGTGAAGTATTACAAGCGTTGTCATTTTTGCACAGCAATCAAGTTATCCATAGAGATATCAAATCGGATAACATTTTACTTGGATTAGATGGTAGTGTAAAATTAACTGATTTTGGTTTTTGTGCACAAATATCACCCGAACAATCGAAACGTACCACAATGGTCGGAACACCATGTAAGTGAATTTTAATTCATCTTTTGTGTGTATAAATAATTTATATGGATTTTTCTTTCCTTTTGCGAAATAGATTGGATGGCTCCAGAAGTGGTAACCCGTAAACAATATGGACCAAAAGTTGATTTATGGTCATTAGGTATTATGGCAATTGAAATGATCGAAGGTGAACCACCGTATTTGAATGAAAATCCATTGCGTGCATTATATTTAATTGCAACAAATGGAAAGCCAGAAATCAAAGAAATGGAAAAACTTAGCCCTATCTTTCAAGATTTCCTCGATCAATGTCTGGAAGTTGATGTTGAACGTCGGTCCAGTGCACCAGAACTATTGAAGGTAAATATTCCGTATATATTTGCTTATGGTTCGTACGTTTTCATAATTAATTCATTTGCTATTTTTTTTTTCTCTTTTAGCATACATTTTTAAAATTGGCCCGTCCATTGGCCAGTTTAACACCTTTAATCTTAGCAGCAAAGGAAGCTGCGAAAGGTCATTAGTTAGATAGCTTCAACATCGCAGTAAACAATAATAAAAAAATGAACACAAATTAAGCGAATCATCAGCAACATTCTCACACACAAAATGGCATCGGCTACGATTCTTTCAAGTTTTTCTCTCTATATTCTCTCTCTCTTTTTTTTCTTACTCATATTTCTTTGTCATGCATTTTATATGTTACAATTTGAGATTCACTTCATTATAAATGTTTATATTGATAAGGACCAAATCGGCCTTTTTGCATTTACGCGATTTACGTAGTGAACTCTTAGTTTGCACCATTGCATCGATTACTTAATCCCATTTCGTTTCGAACAATAATAATTTCTGGAAAATACTTTCCCGGCAAAAGTCTAAACAATAATCAGAGTGCAAGCATTCAAAGAGACATTAGTTTTTTTTTCTTCTTTTAATAGTATTATTATTTGTGGAAAGGTATGAAAACAGAGCGGCATGATCCATTTTAGAGGCTGTTTAAGTAATAATGCGGTGATGAAAACGATCATTATTTATCATGATTTCACAAATATTTTTCATTTTTATTATTATTATCATGCGTTGATGAAGAAGTGAATAACGGCAATATTTTTTGTGTATCAAATACACTGGCTTTCGAAATGGGCATTGAACGTATGTATTTAAAATAGATAAATTGATCCCTACGGACAAAATGTTCGGATTAATTTCAAAATATATGCCGTCAAAATTGTGAAAGAATCTTTCAATATTGTCAGAAAATTATTTCGGAATTCGAAAATATTTTCAAAATATAATTGCGGAAATAAATATTGGCAATTTCAAACGTTTTGCCCATAGACATTGTATGAATGTATAAATTAACAAAAACCCAAACCATTGTAGACATCAAAATTTTCAAACATTATTATTCATCCAATTTATTGTGAATGTGAGCTGGATCTTTATTCATAATAGTTAATCGCCCATTTAACAGTCAAATTTCAATTTTGTGATGGAACGATGTTATTTTTCTGTTACAATCAGCAATCAGCGCATTCATATTCGTTCTTATATCGTTTGGTATCAGAAAATTATTATTATTTTTTTCTTTTGAATTAATTTTGATTCGATTTGACTTGGCATGGAGTAAGATAATAATAAAATTTGGTTAGAAATAGTAACGCTACAATATATATCCTTGAATATGATTTGATAAAGAGAATGCCTTAAATAAAAGAAGTCGATGACGACGACGACAAATGAATATTCACAATAGAAACTCAACGATGTGCGGACAAGCGATAAACAAAGCATTTCATCAGATGAATAAGAAAATGCTTTTAGATGTAAAAAGAAAATTGTAAATGAGCTGACTCGTAAATGTAGTTGCATCAAATTATATGGACGTAAAACAGAATATAATCACAAATCAAATACAAAAAAAAACACTCACACAATGAAATCACATACATTTATTATTATTTTAGACAGAAATAGTTTTTCGCATTTAAGTTTCTTTTACCAAAAACACAACACTTCATTTAGTCTTTTTTATCCCATAAAATATGTTTTTTTTTCTTTAATTATAATTTCATTCAATAAAAAGGTATTTTTTGTTTAAATTTGCCTGAAATTTTTGCGTTTATCACACAAACAAAACGAGAAACTGTTAGTTAATAAATTGTGCTATCGTTAGACGAAATTGCTTCCGTATTTTGTGATTTCCGTTTTTGGATCACTATAAACAATGATCATCCGGAATTGATTCACTTTTCATTTTCAATAAATAATTGGAAAAATTCGTAGGAAAATAGTTTGAAATTAATATTGATGATGTTCATGATGAAGAAGCACAAACGAAACCGATTCGATCAAATGCTGCTGTTAGCTGCGAGAAATTTCATTTAAAACGATCGGCTCCAAATTTCGATCATTATTACTTATTACACAACAAAATCTATTTATTTCTCGCATTTTGAATTATTATTTACTCGAAGATATCGAATCAAATAAATGATTGAAGGATTGAAAACGTAGTTTTTTTTTTTTGGCGAATCGAAGCATTAGATTTGAAACATTGAATCTGATAAAAATAGTTCGTAATTTAATAATAATCATTGAACGAATGTTAAAATGATATATGAAAGGATTTTTCTCTTGTTTTTGAATAGAGAAACCCTTCGAAACAAAATTGATAATTGGGGGTTTTTAGTCCAAGTGTCGAAATTTTTTTGAATGAAATGCTTTGTTTGATTTAATTGGTATTAAACAATATTTTTAAACGCCTGTAAATATTTAATTTTGTAGCATTTTATCGAAAGCTTTTGATTCAAATTTGGAAATTTTTCAATGATTCGGAACTGAATTGAAATCTTTGAAACTTTAATTAATAATTTCAAAAAATTCAATTGTTCAATTCATCTTTTTTCGCTTGCAACATTTGTGTAGAATTGCAAACAAGTAGAAAGATTACCACATACTTACTTATAATTATTATTATTATTATTATTATTATAATTATAATCGAGGCACTCAAAAAGTTCTAGTGTAAAATATAGCGGAAATAATAGAAATAAATGAAAACATTTTTTAATAATGAAGGGATTCAGAAGTTTAATTGTTATTTTAAGCTTAGTCCCATTGAATAGATCCTGTTGACGGTTGAAGAAGAAACTTTTGCCAAGTGCTTGTGCAAAACTTTCAATTAAAACGACAACATCTTGTCAAACGCCCAAATTCAAATTTCATTCGGTGAACATAATACACAGAAAATATCATGCGACACGCGACACAATTAAAAACATTTACGAACTTATTCCATACATCAGATAGGTGACGGTCATCAATTCTCACTTAAAGCATCTGACACAAATCATCAAAATTCAATGCACAATTGCAAATTATCTTTTCTCTATTGTTATTCCTTCATCTTCTCCAAATAACTACTCTTCTCAGCAAAGTTCCCATCTTTCTTACAACTACAAGACACCTGTCAATTTTAATGTACGTTTAATAATAATAATAATAATATAACGATAGAAAGCGGTTTTATTGCTTAAACTGCTGATGTATATTTGATTAAAGAATTAAGAAGAATGGAGAAAGAAAATCTTTGATGGCCTTCCTCGGGACCGGACTAGGGTGCAGGGCCAAACAAAAAAAGAATAGTTCTGGTGTTTTCTAAACACCCCGAATGATCCATTTCAGGACGTTGAAATTCTGCTGATGAACAGAAAGAGGTGATGAACAACAAAATAGAGATACATTTTGAATATTTCGATGACTTTTTTGATTTCGAATTCTGAATAATAGTTTGTTCATATATTATTATACGGAAAGATAACTGAAAATAAACATAAATAAATATTTATCGATCCATCCATTGTTTTTGTCTCCGTTCTTTACCCAGCTGTGCCCAGCTCTGTTTTTTACCTTATACTCGGAGCCATTTTTGTATCGAAATAATGCAGCAAAGTATTTTTTCAATAATTCCATTTATGTTTACTATTCTGTTCTAAAGTGATCCTTTTGCAACCAAAGTTAATAAGCCTCTGGAGCAATAATATGTGAGTAAAACAATTAAATTTACCGTCTTGATGAATTTTTATTCAGTTTTTACTATGTTTATGCCTATAATATCCTAACAACAGCTACAATTGCCAGGTGTTTTTTTTTCTTCGAACTAATAACGTGAATTGTTGAATTTACCATTATAATATTCCACACATAAAAACTATGTTTAAGATGGTGACATGGGGCAAATAAAAAAAAAATCTAATAAGTAGTGTGACGTATTTAAAATCGACCAGCGTCACACCGAAAACATAAATAATTTATCAAAGAAACATTCATTAGGCATTTTTTGTCCCATTTTTGATTCGAATCAACAAAAATTAATCAATTCACGAATCATCGAATGGAATCAATCAAATATCGTAATTTCAATAAAAACAAATTAAAATTCATCGTTTTTTTTACACATTTCGGTTGAGGTCTATTTTTTGTTCTCTTTAAAAAAAAAAAAAATTTTGATTTGAGTTTTTTTTAATATTGATTTTATAATGACAATTGATAAAGTTTCGGATGAGAATGACCATTAATTGTATCCAGAGACCCTTAAACCATTACTGGTCATAGTGGTGGATATTTTTGGGTTTGAAATTTAAAGTGTATTGTTGTTTTTGTGTTTTTTTTTTTTAGTTTTTCCGGTTTTTTTTATTATTTTTTTTATAGTTTTCAATTTTTTTTTTTCGGATGTTCTTTTCCAAGATCGCAAATGAAAAACAAAATGAAATTAGAAGAGTTTTTAACTTAAAAAAAACTATCAAATGTTATCTATGTCTGAATCATCATCTTCTTCTTCGGATGAAATTTCATCACCGAATTCAATGTCCTCATCTAAGCCATCTTCCACAAATGTGACCGTATCATTAATGCGAACCGATTCTGGGAATTCACCGTATGTCTTCAAATTTCTAGCTTCATCTGGTGTATATTTTAAAATAACATCAGCTTTCGAATCTTGATAGTCACGCAACCCAACGAGAATGATGTCACCTTGATTGATCCAAACCTGACAAAATAGATAAGTAATAACAAAAAAAAAAAAAAAAATGTTGATAAATAAATAGATCGATCACATCGAGTAGACTTTGTGAACGAAAGTGATCGAAAATGTTTGTTTCTCGTGTTCATTTTCCTCAATATCAAATTCGAAAATTACATTCTACGGCATAAATGATAGCCCCTACTCCGTAGTCTACAAGGTGCATCATGTGCATATATGTGTGCCAATTTCTTTCTTTAAAAAACTATTGACATTTGCTGCATGCATTGCAGGAATTCAAGCTCGCCACTTTTGAAACATAAAATGAACAATGCTTATTTCCACATAAAAGAATCAAATGTAGCGAGAAAATTCATAGATCGCATAATTATAATTTAATATGCATCAAAATATCGACAACAGAAAAAAAAAGCGGAATAAAGAAAAACACACATACACATAACTTCTTTGTTCACAGTTTCAACAATCAACTTTCCAACAAATTTTAAACGGCGCCATTTTTATTGTCGATTCTTCGTAGAAAGCATTCGAATTTTTTTTTTTGATAACTTCGAACACAGTTAATACACGCGATCTTGACCATCAAAATGCAGGAAATTTCATGGCAAATACTCTCTCTGTTTTGCAAATACTCACTTTTTTTCGAAGTTTCCCTCTGATGTGACACAAACGCTTGACACCATCGAAGCACATTGCTTCTAATCTGCCATTGCCCAACATTTTTGTTACTTGAGCATATTCTTGTTCGTCTTCTTTGAAAATCAATTCACGTTTTTCCGATTCGTTTTCATTTTTACCACGACGACGATTTTTACCTCCCTTTCCTTTATTTTTAGGCATGTTTGTTGATTTGGATAAAACTTTTTTAATTTAATTCAATTTAATTTAAGTGGATTTGATTTTTTTTCTTCTTTTCACAATGTCTTTTCTTGCGAACCAGTTCGTTCGTCATCAAATTCGACTGTGTAAAATTGATAATTTCAATGCTGAATCGTACACCAATACTAATGACATCGACTAAAATGTCATTTTTAGTTCGGCAAAAATCTTAGTGCTAAGCATAGATAGCGCTACTCTGTAATACGATTATCTTGGACAGTGAACGATGCAAAAGTATTATTGATTTAGCTTAATCAAAACATATTTCCTTTATTCTGATCAAGAACATTCTATTTGCGAATGATGATATATTTATTTCCAAAATAATTGACACATTTTAGGTTTTGGTTTGATTTAAGCGGTTCATTAAATACGTTTCTCCCAATCTTTGAGAAAAAGTCTAAATTCCATGATCCATGCAGAGATTCTTCAATTTTTTTCGAAGAACTGTGAAACGCAATCAACATTTCGTCAATGAACTTGAAATAGTTTACGAAATGTGTTATTTGCCACAATCAAAATGAATTTTGGCGCTTTCAAACGAAAATCTAGTATGTTCTTCTTTTTTTTTCTTGTGTGTGATGCTGCCCATATTTTTTTTCCTTTTTGGTTCACAGTAGCACAAACAATAATGTTATCCATATATCTCAATACTCAAACAACTACATATGGAATGGTATATGCGTTATGAATACATGTACATCGTACACAGTATACAGATCTCAAAATCGAAGCAAGAGCGAATCCTCAAAGAAATAAGAAGAAAAAGAGAGAGAAGAATATAGTGGGCAATAGTAGAGGATATATATGACTGAAGCCGATAGAACTAGCAAAATTTCAGTGTGCATACACTTTTTTTTTTGTATTGTTTGTTTGATCTCGGTGACCGAATACAACAGAAGAGAAGAAGAAAAAAAAAACTCCCGAAAATTTTTCATTCATTCATTGACTGAACCAATATTGTGAATTGTGATGTCTGTTATTCAAAATACCTACAAAATTGGTGACAATGAATAAATAAAATCGAATTAGTGGAAACACTATCGACACAAATTTGTTTGTAAAGCTTTTAATAGCGGCCGCACCATCCGAAATACACACAACATTGTACAGTAGGAGAAAAAGGATGGCCCAAAAATTGTCGTTCGATTTTTCATATTATAAAAAAATAATATTGTGTGCGTTCGATTGATCAGTTTATAATAATAAATAGTTATTATTATTCAAAGTATTTGACAGTTTTATCAATGGCCTGTTAATTTATAAATCAAAATTCATCTCGTTGTGCAGTGTGTGTGTGTGTGCATTTATAATTTTATGTGCTCCATATAGGCAACACACAGTGAGTGAGAAATAAGAAAAATAAGCAAAAAAGAAGAAATTGTAGTAAAACAAATATATATCAAACATTGATTACATCGGACATTTGCATAGTGTGTAATTTAGCTGCGGACGGTACGGATTAAACAATGAACCGTCATCATAATTGTGATTGGAATCGTTGCCAAATGAGACAATCACCAATTATTATTTTAGTTTATTTAATTATTGCAATTGTACAATATCATACGAATTTTTTGGTGGCCGCAGACGACATCCAACCTGATCAAATCGAAGGTAAAATATCTAGACAATGTTTTTTTTGTGCATTTTTTTTTTTGTTTTTTTGAATGAATGTCGTCCAATGCGAAAAACGCATTTGATGTGCGATATGAGTGCAAACTTAGATATAAAGCAACACAATTTTATATGTGATTGATACACACGGCACATCAAGCGTTCGGGGTGTGTTTGGTGTGTATATTCCATGAGCCATAGATTCCATTCAGTTTGACATTCGCCTACTCAGAAATGAGTATGCGGTGCGCTCACTCGTAGCACTTTTCTTCGAATAATATGAATCGGAATGTTTATAAATTGAATAATCGAATCACGTTCCGATTTGTTTCTTTTTTTTTTCATCGTTTTGAATCGTTAATTAGCAGATAAATAGTGAACTGACATTTTTGTTATTTTTGTTTTCGTTATTTTTTCTCTATTGTCTCTCTCACTCTGTCCTCTGTTCGTTTACGTTTTGCTTATTCATCGTTGAAATTATGAATATCGGTTTGATTGATGATCTTCGGTGCCGTTGATAGAACCCATCGAAAAATATGCTGTGATCGGAAATAATTTTACGATCTCATGTGAAACAACGACCACAGAACCAATCAAATGGATTAAAAATGGATTTAATATCACCGAAGCCGACAAAAGGTTTGTAGTAACACAAAAGCTTAAACCATCGGAACTCCGGCCAAATATTAATCAAAACAATGCAAATTTCATGCCTTTTGTTTTTCTTTTTTTTTATTGCACAGATATCATTTAGCGATCGATAATGATGATTTACCAAAAGTAAAATACAATTTAACGATAAAAAAGGTTGAGGTAAATGATACCGGAAATTATACATGCGAACAATTTGGTCCAGTCGATGGTAATGTTCGACCCATTAAAAAGCAATTTGCTGTGTCGGCAATTCTTCTACCGAAAATACTTTCGCATAGTGCGGCACGCATTGAGACTAAAATCAGTCAAAGCGTATTGTTATATTGTGTAATTGAGGCACATCCGATAAGCGATTTTGTCAAAACAATTCAATGGATCAAAGATGACACCAATTCCGGGAATGGAATTTACAAAAGACCTACATCAAATAACCAACTGTCAAAGGACGATCAAGCATCGATTCAAAATCGTACAACCATTCATCATCTGAAGGAGCCAAGAGTTAATGTGACATTGGATTTAACGAATATTTTCAAAAAAGATAATGGATCGTATTTGTGTGCCGTGGACATTCCATACGATCAAGATGATGACAAAGTTTTCGAGAATCATCGACGCGTTTCGGTTGTGTCATCGGTTTTTGTATTGGATGCACCGCAAGTTAGTGTGGATTTTGTTAAGGCGGTTGGATCACGGCAAATATTTCTGAATTGGACTGTCAATGATGGAAATGCACCAATCAAACAATATTTTGTGCAATATTTAAAAGAAGGTGCAACTACGTTTACATATTACAATCATGTCATTGATGGCAAAAATTTATCGTATGTATTGAAAGGTTTCGAACCAAAAACTGGCTACCAATTGAAGATTACAGCTAAAAATAGTGTTGGAACGGGACCAACATATACCTATCCACAATTAATTCGAACGCTTGACTTTGATCCAGTATTTGTTCCGGTGATTGAAGTGAAAGGAAATACACATTCAACAATTACAATCGGTTGGCATCCACCGCCATCTGCTTTGCTTGAATTCATTCATTATTATGAATTGGCTGTGGCCGAAAAAGTAAATGATTCTAAGATTATCGAGGAGGCAATTCATCCACAGAATAGCCGAAATTTGCCGTACATGTTTGACAATGTAAGTATAAATTGAACCTTTTTTCTCGGATTGATCAGTGCTAAACGATAATTTTCATTGTGAATTCATCAAACAGCTTAAAACGGCCACAGAATATACATTCCGGGTTCGAGCATGTAGCGAACTAACAAAATTATGTGGAAATTGGTCGGCCAATGTAACTGGAACCACATCCGATGGAATTGCAAGTGCTCCAACTAATCTACAAGTTGTTTGCAATTATTTTAATATGCCTGATCGTGCATCGGTATCAGCCCAATGGGAAACTCCAATTAAACGTAATGGCATTATTACTTCGTATCATATTGAATTATATGGAATAGCGACTTATCGCATGGGAAAAGATTTAGATATGCGTAATGAGACATATGGGCCCAAAGTTAAAACTGTCAACGAAAAGCAATTACGTGCTGAATACGAAAATATTCCATTTAATACAAATTATACGGTTAAAGTATCAGCAATCACTCGTAGCAAGAGACCAGGTGCGGTAGCCAAGGCTACATGTTCGACACCACGATCGGTTCCATCAATTGAACAATTATATTGGAGTAATTTTCGAACTGAGGATAAATATTTGATTAAATTGTATATGCCGCGAAATTTGAGCGAAAGAAATGGACCGATTTGCGGATATCGCATTTATTTAGTGAGAATGCCGCACACAATTGGTTTCGATACTAAACATCTACCATCCGTGAGTGAGTTAAATATAAGCACATATCAAGAGGTTCACGCTGCCAACAATAGTCAAGGAGGAGCCTATATTGCTGAAACGATTTCAAGTGATATGTTCCAAAATGAAATAATATTGGGCGATGGACACAGTTTAAGGGATAACAATAATGTTGCCGATTTTCATAATGTTCCCAATGAACAATGTAGAAAACTATTAAATGGCTATGTTTCACGTCGTTCTTCACCAGCTAACTCCATTGGGTTAATAAAAGTCACCACAGAAGATCCAATTCTTGATGGTAAGTTTGCATTGCGAAAAATATAAAATAAATAAATGATTAAATGGGAATCCTATAGATTTGCCAGAAGAAATGGAGAAAAAGCCAACAAACAGCTCAGAAAATGCACAAAGTCGTCGACGTCGTCGTCGTCGTCGCCAATCGCTGCCGAACTCCATTCAAATTGAGAATTCCGAAAATGGCAAATCGACAACTGTGCCTCCTAAAACGGAGGACATTATTGAAATTGTGAAAGGTAATTTAGGTGATCCAACAAATAATAACCATATTGTATTCGATGGACCACTGGATCCTGCAAGCAATTACACAGGATATTTAGAAGTGATCGGTAAGATGATTACAGTTTTTTGTCTTCAGTTGACTTAATGATAAAATAATTGTGTTTTTTTTTCTGCATTTTTAGTGAATAAAAATGACATAAACGAAACCGTTTCAATATTCAGTGATTACGTTGAACCATTTAGTAGTGGCGTTGAAATCGATCAACCTCTCGATGACAATTTACCGAAAATTTTAAGCATTTTGACTCAAGTACTGTGTGGATTGATACTTTTGGTTTTGGTTTTGTTGACCACACTTTGTGTAATGCATCGCGTAAATACAACCAAACAGCAGGGGCATGATGTGATCAGTTTACGTGATTCATTGAGTCGTGCTTTTTGCGGTGGTAGAAATAATCAAAGTCATCGTCATTTGCTTGGTTCGACAAATACAAAACCGACCGATATCGGACCAATTCATCGTGATGAATTGACACAGGCCTATGTACAACGGCACAAAGACACTGATTATGGTTTTTTACGCGAATATGAAATGCTTCCGAATCGATTCAATGATCGCACAACAAAAAATTCAGACGCAAAAGAAAATTCAACAAAAAATCGCTATCCCGATATAAAGGCATACGATCAAACGCGTGTTCGTCTATCGGAACGTACATCGAATGGCATGACAACCGGTTCAGACTATATTAATGCAAACTTTGTTTTGGGTTATAAAGAGCGTAAAAAATTTATATGCGCACAAGGTCCAATGGATAGTACGGTTAATGATTTTTGGCGCATGATTTGGGAACAACATTTGGAGATAATTGTTATGTTAACCAATTTGGAGGAGTACAATAAGGCAAAATGTGCAAAATATTGGCCCGAACAAGTTAGCGATACCACTAAATTTGGTGAAATAACTGTTAAATTTGTGAATGAACAACGTTTTACCGATTATTTGGTACGTGAATTGAAAATTACACGATCGCATTCATTACACAATAGCATCAATTCAAATGGCAATGGAGGTGTTACAACGGGAAGTATTAGTGGTGACGAAGAAGAAGAACGGCATATAACTCAATATCATTATTTGGCATGGAAAGATTTTCAGGCACCAGAATTGGGCGTTATTCGTTTTATTCGACAAATCAATGACGTTTATTCGGTTCAGCGAGGACCGATTTTAGTTCATTGTTCCGGTATGTGTCCAACGTTTCAATTAATATTGATTTTATTGAAAATATTTATTTATAATTGACGTTCGCCTATTTGCAGCTGGTGTCGGTCGTACTGGTACACTTGTTGCGCTAGACTCATTGATGCAACAATTACAAGATGAAAACCAAGTTTCGATTTTCAATACGGTCTATGATATGCGACATCAACGAAACTTTCTGGTCCAATCACTGGTTAGTTTAACCACTTTTCAAATTCGAAATTGATGAATTTAACAATATCGTGTGTGTGTTTTTTTTGCGCCAATTTCAGAAACAATACATATTTTTGTATCGAGCACTTTTAGACGTTGCACAATTTGGAAATACAGAAATACCATTAAAAGAACTGAATTCCACTGTTGAACAATTGAAACAACGATCAAATGATAGCCGAGATCAATGCAAATTAGAAATCGAATTTGAGGTAATGCATTGAATTCCATCCGCCAAAACATGTCATTAAAATCATTGTTTCATTATTTGAAATCTTTTCTTACCGTAGAAAATCAAATCAGTTCTGGATGAAACAAACAAATCGTGTGCAGTTGGTGCCAGCGAGGAAAACCGATCCAAAAACCGCAACGAAAGTGTTATACCGTTCGATCGCAACCGAGTCATTCTCACACCTATCGGTAAGATTGAAAAAGATCCTGTTCATATGGCACATCGTCATCATTTTAATTTTATTTTTTATTTTTTGTTAATTATTGTAGGTCCGCAACCATCAACCTACATAAATGCCACATTCATCGAAGGCTATGACAATTCCGAATCATTTATCATTACACAAGATCCAATGGATGAAACAATTGCCGACTTTTGGCGAATGATTTCCGAACAGAGCATCAGTACGATTGTTATGATCTCTGAGATTGGCGATGGACCGAAAAAATGTCCACGATATTGGGCCGACGATGAGATCGAATATGATCACATTTTAGTCAAATATATGCATAGTGAATCATGTCCCTATTATACACGCCGTGAATTCAATGTTACCAATTTCAAAATAAAAGACACAATGAAAGTGACACAATTCCAATATAATGGATGGCCAACGGTGGAAGGTGAAGTACCGGAAGTAACTCGAGGCATGCTTGAATTAGTCGATCAAACATTAGCATTAAATGATAATACCGCATACGCGTCATCAACTCCAGTTGTTGTACATTGCAGGTAAGAACCATGTGTTGATTGTGGCTTGTCAATGTGGCTGCCATTAAATCTAAATCGATTTATTTATCTTTTATTGTTCCGTTTGTTTTAGCCTGGGAACGGATCGCAGTTCAATATTCGTAACGTTGTGCATCTTGGTGCAGCAATTACGATTGGAGAAAAAAGTTGATATTTGCACAATTGTAAGAAAATTGCGCTCGCAACGAAGTCAATTCCTCAGCACATATGTGAGTATCTTATGATTAATTGGATTCATTTCAAAACGGTTCATTTTAAAATGCAAAATTTTCATGGTTTCTGTGTCTTTTTGTTTTTGTTTTTTTTTTGACAGGCGCAATATGAATTTGTTCATAGAGCTATTGCAAATTATGCTGACTTGCACAAATCAGACATTGATTCGTCCCCATCGCCATCGGTCAAAACAAATTCCTAAGTGATTATTAAAAAGTAATAACAATAAATTCAAAATTATTTAAATGTGGATTGTTTTTCACTGACGACCACCGTCATTGTGAAATGAGTTACAGAAATCGAATTAAAATAATAAATTTAAGAACGATCGAAAGTTCAAAAGTCAAATTATTAAGAGGTGGTATCCCATGTAAACTGTTTCACTATTCATCATCATTCAGCTGAAAATGGATTTCCAGTTTATTATTTTTATTAAATAATTATTATCATTATTAAGTCCATGCAATGATTCCGATTCGAAACTCACTTTCTTTTTATTATACTCATTACTGAGATAAGTTCAATCTCAACTAATAATATGACGCATTTTTAATGGGTTTTCATAATTCATACATTTTATTGGACCCTTTTTTTTTTTTGATTCAGAAATTTTCAACAAATTAATTTTTCATTTATTGACGAACGTATTTTCTATCACTGAAATGATTCTCTTTGTTTTAATTTTAAATTTTTTTTTGGTTTCCGTTTGTAAATAAGTCAATTTCCTTTGCTGATAAATGGAAGAAGATATATTCACAAAATTAAGAAAATTCGATGACAATTTAATTGAATATTATTATTATTATAATTATCGAATATTCAAGACAGCTAGCGCACTATACACTATACAATTATTTTTAGAATTTAAGCAAATCAAATGAATGATAATAGATTCTTTCTTTCTTCTTTTTTTTTTGTGGTCAAATTTTGATAAAAGATAAATACTGAATACCATTTTTGCCATGATAGTCATAGAATTATTATTTTCAAAAATTTAATCCATTTGGCCAGCACAAAGTTTAATATTAAATTCGAATTTGATTCCAGTACTGATGGAACCGTCGGATAATAATGATAAATAGATCCCTCTGTAATTTTGATTCCATTGATTCAAAAAATTTATGTGCAAATTTTGAAGATCAACAATCAAATTTTTACGCAATGAAACTGTTTAAATTTTCAAAAGCCAGACTTTAGTCACTTTTTGTGCGCTAATCAAAATATTCGACGATTTAATTCGTTTGACTTTTCTTTATTTTGGTGTTTTTCAATATTACATGGGGAAATTGTTTCCTTGCGTATGCTATTGCATACATATGTAATTATCTGGCTAGCGAATGAATGTACGGCTTTAGTGCTAAAACTCCAATCGGCTAACTATGTGGACAAAGAAAAGAAATTGACAATTGAAATATTCCTGAAATTTAGTCAGAAAATAATAATCTAATCAATTTCGTATTTAAAGACTGTTTTTTTTTCGAAAATCCGCCAATCGTCAAAGCGAACAAATGCAAAAAAAAAAATAATAATTTTGCTATAATATTTAAGTTTCTTGAGATATAACAAACCAAAATAAATCTCTAGCAGAATAGGTCCGAATCACAAAATTTAAAACAATTTATATTACCATTATTATTCCATGTACGAGAAAATGATGATTTTCACATTTTTTTTTTCGTTTGCTTTTTCTAATCATTATTATTATAATAATAAATGTATACAGCAAAAGGATGAAAGATAAAACCCGCAGTTTATTTTGATGAATTCACCCAAAAGTTCATGAAAAAATCTTATTACAGAGACTGATAAAGAAAGGTTTTTTTTTGATAAAAACAATACAGAACACTTTCATAGATAAGATCTTCTGCGTTGAAAACATGCTGTTATTGAACAATCGAGACTCCAGTTCCTATGTACGAGAAATACGAGATGCTGAAGACGTGATAAGGAAGTTAAGTAAGTGTGAATTATTAGTTATAAAATTCAACCTTTGATGATTTTGGTCCTTTTGCTATCGTTCAACCTTTCAGTGTCATATAATTCTAGCGCTTGGAATGAGACAGAAAAATGCCAAAGTGTTTTTTTGATTGCAAAATATCTGATATTAATTCGAGAAAGAAAACTACATATATCAAAATGTGACATCATTACACTTTAAACCTATGAAATATTTCAGTTTCTATTATTTGCTATAGTTTTTGTCTATTTTATATATTGTATTATCATTGTAATTGCGGATTTGTTCTTTTGTTCTTTGACTACAAAAATAATATTAATAAGTTCAATTGAAATTTGATTAAAGTACTCATAATAAATTCACAGAGTAATGCTCGATCTTGGTTACATTTTCCACAATTTCATATGGATTGGATGTTATATTTTTGATTCTTTTCTTCTTTTCCTTTTTTTTTGTCTGAACACAACACAAATCAAAATGAGACGATGGGTTTCGGAAAATGAGTCATTTGCTATTAGTCAAAATCACCAAGAAAAATCGTATCTGTTTGCAAATCGAGTCCAAAATTATCTTAAATATTATCAACAACAAATGTGCTTCTTTCCGGTTTAACTAAATAATTATCATGATAATAGGTATGATGTATGATTAATAATTGCCATTGATTTTTTTTTGTAAATACAAAACAAAGTACTGCAATGAAAAAAAAAAGTTTCAAAAAATAAAGAATTAAGAACGCTTAATAGATCTTAGACAATGGGCATTGTTCCATTCACAGCGGTCACGTTGTTGAAAAGATTTTGGGTGTCGCTTAAAGTCGGAAGCATGGTTGTAGCCAACGTGGTTACAGCTGCTCCAACTGTGGCCGTCATATTAGCCGTCATATCAAATCTCAGTTTTTGAGCCCACAATGGGAATGTAGCCAGTTTTGGGTACACAATTAGTCCCCAGGTTGGAAAGCCCATCGAAATGGTTAACAAACTGATTAAACTAGATCCAATACCAGCCATTGCCTGTAACAACATTGAAATTTGTTTTAAGTATTTAGAGAGAGAGAGAGAGAGAGAGAGTTTAATTTTGAATATTGTTTTCTAAAACTTACAATATCTTTGGTGCCGATATTCGCGACACCAGCTGCAATTGCCTAAAACAAAACAAAAAAAGATTCAATTTGGTTCACGGTAAATATCACAATGTGATAATGAAATGTTGCTTTTTTCGCTTACATTTGGAGGTGTTCCGACTGGAGTATGAAAAGCCATCGAACATGAAAGAGCAGCAGGAAACATTAAATACAATGGATGAACTCCCATCGCTAATGCCATTTCACCTAATACTGGTAACATAACATTTGCAATGGCAACATTTGAGGCAAATTCGGTGAATATTTGAGCGAAAAGGCAAATCAAAAAAATCAGCAACAAAAACGGTAAATCTTTCAATCCCGCTAAATATGTTCCAAGCATTTTTGACATGCCCGACTCATTTCCGCCTATTATTTTTTTAAACGAAATAATAATTTTTTTTTAATTAAAAATGATAATGATTGAAATTGAAGAAATTGTTGCTAAAAAAAAACTCACCTTTAGCTAATGCAAAACCACCACCAAGTAGAAAGATCAATGACCATGGCACATTTTGATTAATGTATTTCCATGTGATAAGACTAGGTGTTGGAGCTTTTGGTAGATCATCTGGCTTTCCACTGCATATTTTCAACCAGTTCCAGTTTGCTGGTAACATAAACAAAGCGATTACGATAAAAATGGCCGGCGTAGCGTCGCCAATTTTTGTTTTTGTTAGCATTTCTGCCCAACCAGTGATAAAACCTACAAAAAAAAAGTAAGAATCGATTATTGTCGATATTAATATTGCATGCAAATAATGTATCTTACCCGGTGAACGTAAGAAAAAGAGTGCAACCGAAAGTAAAAATAAAAATGCAACGCTAATTTCATGTTGTGAAATGGGACCCAATTCATTGTATCGTTTAACAATAACCTGAGTGGCCACTCTTTCACCTTCGGGACCCAATTGAAATTCCTTTGCTTCTTTGCTATTTGGTCGGAACATTCCCATGAAATACCATTGCAAATATGCCCACGTAACGAATGTATTAATTAACATTATTGGAATGTTAAAGATCATCCATGCCGGAAAATCGATTTCATCTTCTGGAAATTTTGAATCGTAAATTCCTTTGAATGCAAGATTTGTACCAGATCCAACGACCGATCCACATCCACCAATCGAAGCTGCATACGCAGCACCCATGAAATAGCAAACTGTTATCTTTGATGGTTTACGGTCTGCATTTGTTTTTTTTTCATCTGGTTTTACTTTATTTAACATTCCTTCTTCTTCAGCTTTATTGTCATCTTCAATCCACATTTTGCATAAACCTTGCTGAAATACGATAATAACGTGTTTAAAGAAGACAATTCAAAATTTTGAAGAAAATGTGCATCGCATATACCGCTT
This sequence comes from Mayetiola destructor, assembly GCA_000149185.1. NCBI lineage: Eukaryota > Metazoa > Arthropoda > Insecta > Diptera > Cecidomyiidae > Mayetiola > Mayetiola destructor. Next base: position 453,115 of record GL501490.1, read on the forward strand.
CGAGCTCCTCTAATACGGCCTGCATAATTGGAATCATCATCGCAACAGCAGCTGTATTTGAGATCCACATTGATACAAACATCGTCACCGAAATCAACCCGAAATTTAATCTTTTTACGAAAAATG
>GL501490.1:475360-536686 GCA_000149185.1 Mayetiola destructor
TAAATCAATACAAACCATATCAAAAAAAAATTCTTTCGTTGATTTTTCAGAATATAAAAGAGTATACGTTTGATGTTTTACTAGCAATAAATGCATTGTTCCTCCAAACCGTATTCAATTTTATAATATGCTATTTTGCCGATATAGTAACAAGTGCATCATTAAATGTTGCCGACACATTGTACAATGTCGATTGGTTTGAATTTCCCGTCAAAGAACAACAAATGATTTCATTTATGATACGGCGAGCCCAAATTCCTTTCCATTTTCGTGGAAATAATAGCATCGTTTGCTCAATGCAAACTTTCCTCAAGGTATTTATCATCATAATGGTCAATCGAATATATTATGACCGAATCCAATGATCAATTTCAAAATGTATTTATTTTTTTTTTTGCATAGTTGATCAGGACGGCATTAATATATTACACATTTTCCCGGCTGGCTGAGTTTGTTCGATCCGATACAAGATGGAAAATGTTGTAGTAAGAGATTTTTTTTTCATCCATAATTTTGAATTTCGAATCGCCTTACCAATTGAAATGGAAAATTTTTATTTTGTTATTTTTGAATGAATTCAAATAAAAAACAAATGATTGACATTTTTGTTCAATAGATGGAGTTCGAAAGGCTGAAGTGGACCATCATGATAGCTTCAATAAGGATTTTGGTCGTTTATGAGGCCATAACTAAGGTTTGGAAAAGTTTTTTTTTTTAATGAAATCATCAATAAATAGTTGTGAATTATTATTATTGTTTTATGAATTGTTCTAAAATTTCAAATTTAAACTTTTTAAGTTAAATAATGCCGCTTGGTTCAAGAACGACATCGATTTATATTAAATTAATGAAGTTTATGCGGCTGTCTCGCTGTCCATTGTCTATCAACGAAGAATTGAATGTCGATGAATCAAAAAACAATGTTAACGGTGGAAATATTGCCCTTGTCAAGGATATCAACCTTAATTAATGTTAAAAAAAGCTCAAAGTTTAAACAATTTTTGTTTCACAGGTCATCCAATCGGCGGAAAGTGGAAATCATGTGCTGGTTACTCTCTATTTTATGCACTTAAAAATGTAACTGATGAACGTAAAGAAGTTTCTTCGCTACGTATGTATTGGCTGTGGAATGGGTATCGTATATTGTCATCGATGCTTTTGTTATTAATCTAATGTTGTAAAATGACAATCAAATTGAAAATAATTTTGGAATCGTTACTGCAAACTAGTGATTCAATGTCACCATATCTTTAGATTGAAGTTTAGATGATACTTAAGGAAAAACAACATTCAATAGGTTTTGAAAATGTTTGTTAGTATGACTGAATTATTATTTTATAAATTGACTGATAACTAGACAATGACTGAATTGTTTATCGTTTCCTCCAGTAGATGGAGCGCAGAACATTGAAGAGTTCAATAACAATACCGCTGAATTGTCAAATTTTGTAAACAATATTTTTACGTATCGCTTTAGTCTATGAAAAAAAAAACCAAAATTATTCGGTTAAACTAAATGTGGAATCAATAAAAATGTTTTTTGTTCTTTTCTCGCATTAGAATATTTCTATGTCATCATATATTATAATGATCGATATTCATTGAAGAGAACTTCATTCATACTTTACATCAATTAAACTCATCGGTTCAATGTATTGGTTGAGTTCTTGGTATTGAATTGGGTAGCAACATGCCTTCATAGTAATCACAACCCATTCAGTATTAAATATACGTTGTTGGCCACCGTACAGCTACGTTATCAGACAGGATTTCCTTGGATTTATTAACATTTCGGTAAGTTCCGATGATATATTTAAAGTTAAGACTTCTTGACGTAATAAAAAGTCGGATTAACATTTATTTTTGTTTGCGATACATTTGCTGACTGAAATTTTCGTTTTTTTCTGATATTCTCGATAATTTATCGGTGCATAATGATTATGCGGAATGCGGAAACTTTCTCCGAAATATTTTCGATTAAATTGAAGATCAGCATTAGATGTATGCGTGTTTGTGTATAAAGTGTGAATGTATTCAAATACTTTGTGTGAACAATTTGTATATTTTAGGTTTTTTTTGTTGTTGTTGATCTTCCGATATATTGACGCTACACGTTTTTCTACTACTATCAACACCTTTAGAAAGTGGTTCCTGTTTTTAAACAAACAAGTATTAAAAGAGGTGCTGGCATTTCAAATAAGTGATGTGCTTTGTATTCATTTGATGACAATATACTTTTTAATATTTATTGCATAGATTAGATAGCAACAAATCAACAGTTCCAATTAAATTGATCGAAAATGTCTACCGTTTACATTGTATCGGCTGCTCGAACGCCAATCGGTACGTTTGTTCACTCATTATTTTAGAATCATAAGATATAAATAGAAATTGAAGTGTGATTGACCGCTATCACACTTCAGACGACGCATTTTATCCTCAATAATAATTCATATTTTGCTGTTTAGGTAATTTCAATGGAACATTATCAAAAATACCAGCCTCAGATTTGGGTGCAATTGTTGTGAAAGAGGTACTTAATCGATCGAATACAAATGCGGCTGATGTGAATGAAGTGATTATTGGACAGGTGAATATCACACACACACACACACCATTATAACTGAATGCGTATCAATGGTATTTTCTATCTATTTGGTTTGGTTATAGTCGCTTACAGCGGCCACGGGTCAAAATCCAGCTCGTCAAGCATCTATCAAAGCTGGCGTCCCAAAAGAAGTTCCAGCATATTCAATCAATATGCTATGTGGTTCTGGTTTGAAATCAGTCTATATTGGATTTCAATCCATCAAATCTGGTGAATCGAATATCGTGATATGCGGTGGACAAGAAAGTATGACATTGGCTCCACATGCGGTACAAATGCGAGCTGGTGTTAAATTGGGTTCCACCAATTTAATTGATACAATGTTAAATGATGGTTTAACGGATGCCTTCGATGATATTCATATGGGACTAACGGCTGAAAATTGTGCAAAAAAATATAATATTTTACGTAAAGAACAAGATGCATTTGCAGCACGATCACAACAATTAGCAGAGACCGCACAAAATAATGGATACTTCATAGATGAAATTGTACCCGTTCCAATTCCAAGCCGAAATGGTTTGAATCTATTTGATGAAGATGAATTTCCACGACACGGTACTACCATCGAATCATTGGCCAAATTGAAACCATGTTTTGATAAGAATGGTTCCGTTACGGCTGGTAATGCATCTGGAATAAATGACTCAGCATCGGCCGTTCTATTGATGTCACAAGAAGAAATTGAAAAACGCAGTTTGAAACCATTGGCACGTATTGTTGCATTTGGACAAGCTGGACTCGATCCAAATGTGATGGGTATGGGCGCAAGTGCAGCTCTACAAGCAGTGGTAAATGAAGACTATTTTTTGACAATTGCAGGCTTCGAAATATTGATCATTTTATTTTATATTTTTTATTCAATGCAGCTGAAAAAAGCCGGTTGGTCTAAAGATGAAGTCGATTTATATGAAATTAATGAAGCGTTTGCAGCTGTTTCATTGTCTGTCAACAAAGAATTAAATATTGATGATTCAAAAATCAATATTAACGGTGGAGCCATTGCCTTAGGTAAAGAGAGTACAAAAAACTTATTTCGAATGAGCCCAAAAATGATTTTTTTTTATATATATTTTACAGGTCATCCAATCGGTGCAAGTGGTAATCGTGTGCTTGTAACTCTGATTTACGCATTGAAACGTACTGGCGGGCGAAAGGGTGTTGCTTCTCTTTGTATTGGCGGTGGAATGGGTATAGCTGTTGCCATTGAATTATTATAATTCTCATTGTAAATATCGTTGCACAGCAAAATGGGAATTTAAAATATATAAATTTAATAGTGTTTGGTTGAAGGGATAAAATGATAATCAGTTTAATTTGATTGTTGATCGTGTTTTATTTGTTCCTTCATTGCTTCGATGTACTCGTGGTCGATGCCATTTCAGCTGCAATCTCCTTCAATGTCTCAATATGTTTGGTTTGTGCACGCTTTGCTTTCAATGTTCTGGGTTTTTTGATGGATTTGTGTCCGACGGATTGTTTGCCATTGAAAAAATCTGTCATTGCTTGTTCAACGTTGATCTATTGAGACAAACCAAAATTTAATCAAATTTATTTTGATCTTGACTTTTGTACGGATTCAAGTCACATTACATTCATTGTCAGCAAAAAAAAAAAGAAAAAAAAAATTATAAGAAAAACTACACCGAAGCCAATTTACATTGAATATTCAATGTTCGTGTCGTTTTATTTTGAAAATTCCTTTCAATCAGATTAAAATATTGTCAGCTTTTATAATATGAATACAATTCCATTTTAAATTACGTAAACCAAAGTATTTTCTCACAACATCTATCTGTTTGTGATTATCAAAAATGAATATTTTTTTAAATTTATTTTTTTCTTGTGTTGAAACAATGCTATACTGTATATTTAGAATTTAAAACTATTTGATTAAAACGATAGTTGAAATGAGGAAAACAACAGACAAAACAATGACCTATTTTGCAAAGCATTTCGGTTCGCTTGGACAAAATCCATCGTTTGTTTTAAATTCGTGATCAATGGGATGCTTTGCAATCCAGTCCATATTTGGTACACACAATTTCGAATGTTTTCGAATAATTTCCTGCCAAATAGTCGGCTCTTTATTGGATGCCAAAAAATAGGTGCCCCAATGAGATGAGCATAGTAATTGTTGATCATCGTGTTTTGAAGGAAAATTTACCATTCCTTCGCCCAGCATTTCTTCCGTTATCGATACAGTATCCGCTTTGCAATACTCATTTGGTGAATAAATGTCTTGAATTAAATTATCGCCGACGTACAATACTTTTGGTTGGATTGTTTTTGATTTTTGGGCTAAGCATTTCATTAGACTATCCCAATTGCCTTGCGTATATATTTCGCCAAGTTTCATTTCGGATTCGTCAATTGTATCCGTGGTTTCGGTTGTTCCATGCGAACGAAGGAATGGTCTGCCTTTCATAAAAAATCCCGGTTTCTTTGCATAGCAAATGATAACATCGAAATAATCACGCCAATTTTCCCCGAAAGCATACGATGCAGTAAAACTGGCAAAATCGACATGAGAGCCAGTGAGCAGAAATACCGCCTTTTGCTTACGCAATTCGGTGAGCCAATTTTTCAAAGCATCTGACGAACGATGTATATAACGCCCTGGATCCACTTTAACACTGGCAAAATATTTACTGCGATCATTTTCGAAATGCTCCCACGTAAAAATCTCCCCCAAACCAGCTAATATATCTGGCCAAATATTATATTCTAGCAGTGGCTGGTTATCGTTTGCTTCATCCAATGTATCAACAATTCTGGCAAAAACCAACGAAGCTGGCATATCAAAATAGTCAAGAAGTGTTCGCATATTATCGGCCAATGGGCCATGCCATGCTTCTAATAAATCTTTGCAAAAATTTGTTGTCACATCCCAATGACGTTGTGATCCATAAATTGCTTCAATTTCCGGGTTAGATAGTTGTCGTGTGCCATGACACGCTTTTGAAATGTATCCATCGTGGGCTATTTTCAAAATGTTTCCTTTTGCAAAGTCGATAATTAGTCCGCGTTGTAAAAAATCGATATTTTCCTGCATTGGCCTTTCCAATCGATGACTGGCATAGCCTTTGCTGTCTATTAGAAAATGTGCTAAAACACGATATTCCAATTCCACCATTTCGGTGAGTTTATAACGCAACAACGTATTATCCAAATCAAATCCGATGCAATCATAATCGGTGAATTTCATGATATCGGTTCCCGTTAAAATTTTATTTGCCGAAAAAAGCGAAAAATTACGATAATAATCTTTTAATTTTGTGGTTGCTGTCAACACATGAGAACAATTACGCGACGTGATAGTTTGACAATGAAAATGACGTTTGGTTTTGATGATATACTGATTATTTTGTTTGTTGTTGTTGTTGTTGTTTTTACTTTTCTTCTCATTTTGAATGACCGAACACAAAAATAGATTTCGAACTTGACACGAAAAATAGCCACATGATTTAATTTGCACTCGGTTCACTAGCGATTTTGGTGTTAACATACTTTGTAGCATTTTAATTCGTCAGATTTTGAAAAATGGATAATTTTTTATGTTACAATCACGTAATCGGGTCGAATATTCTTTTATTGATTTTATTTTATTCTTCGAATTTAAACATATCGAAATATTGATTTAAAATTAAAAAAATGCACTAGATTTCGACAGTTTTCTGGGACTCGAATTGATTTTCTCAATTAAAATAGAATGCACTTGAAAGTTTTTTATTGAAACGCTAATTTATTTGATTGAATGCTCGATGAGGCCACTGTACAACTAAAATGAATTCGTTATTTGCTACGTGTAGTTTGTTACTGTTGTGTCATTTCTTTTTCCATCAACAAATAACCCGAATTATTATTATCACACTCAAATGAGTAAACAATCAACAATCAGCGTATCAACAAAATCCCGACGCGATTTACTGTTCAATTTGCCTATTTGTATATTGATCACATTCATAGCGTACACAATACACAAACTTTGCCCCGAATTATGGTTCGTTCAGAATTTGATGAATGATGGATTTGTGTGTAAGTGTTTTGTGACGCAATATGTCAAATAAACAGCAAAAATCAGCTGTGCGATGAAGCGCACTACATGTGAGAATCTGTTTGCATGTATAATTTGAATTGAGAATCGAATTCAATGAGATTATTTCATTGCGGTCTTTCAAATATTCATGAGAAATATGCTGACTTTGAATGTAATGATGGTGAACCGAAGCTACAGACTACAGACGAATAGCAAAAATTATCTGGAAATACTTTTCGTTACCTCTTCTGGGATATGAATATATTTGATGTTGCGTGCTGTTATCAAAAAATTGTCAAACGGATGCATATTCCTTCGTTGGTCTATAAAAACCACATTGGTCATTGTGATGTTCATGAATCTGAAAATATATATTTATATATACACGAGATTGAAATGTCACATTTGTTTATTAAACGGAAATTATATTGCATTTTACCCATCAACTGCAGAAATTATGCCGGCCACTGATGTTTCATTTCGGAGATCGATAATTGTGCTTTTGTTCAAAAGAATGTACGGAATGCAAGCCAAAGTATTGTAAATCTTGTGACATTCTATTCTCGATGTTTGCGGATCCATTTTTGTTTTTATATATTTATTTTTTTCCAACAGCTTAATTGTTTCGATTGACTGTCGTTTTTGACATTGTAATTGTCTTTTTTGGTTATTTTGAATACCATTCAAAATGAAGAGTTATGATGGTCGGGCACGTTCCGAAAGAGACAAACAATGTGTCAGCCAGTGGAGACGCAAATCATCTATACATTAGCATCAGTAAATTGTCAGTCGTTTTGAATTAATCTAGGAATTAATAAAAAAAAAATTTCACCGTGTTAGCCCTTGTTGTTACAAAGAACAGAAATGCCGAAGCAAACTTAAATGGACATCACGACTTCGTAATTATGAGGGAAATAATGATGGCTGTAGCGAATGCGCTTTGTGTTCGATAAGAAGAGCCACTTCTTCATTTAAGCGACTTTTTTCTGCATCAAATTTTCGGCTGTTCGTACTTCATTTTTCAATTGATGCAATTATTGGTGAGAGATGAAAAGTTTTTTAAGAGAGAGAGAGAGAAAAATATGAGGAAATCTACCGGTGAATTAGTCATACTAGAATTAGGTATCGTTCACAACTGGCTCTCAATTGATTTGTGATGTAAACAAACAATCAAACAACATTTTGACGCTATCTTTGACTGTCAACTTTGTTTGCATCATTGTCATAGGATTTAAAAAAAAATACTTATTGCAATTTGTGTAAATTGAAAATAAAAGAAAGAAAGATGGAAAAAAGCAGCAGTGAAAGTGATGAAAATAATAGCAGTGAAACACTCTCAAGCACACTTAACATATCGCCAAGTATAGGAAACTTTTCGAAGGTTATTGCTTACTTGTGTGGTATTTTGTTGTCGAAAACTGGGGTATTCTCGATGTAAATAAAAATGAAAGCACTACATCGTTATATGCCACATTAAAACATTATATTTCTTGTGTTGTTGTTATTGTGTTGCTGGTTTTGTGATTGTTAATGAAGCGTATTGTTTAGCCTCATTATTAGTTGTTTTTTCTTGAATGTTGGTGGCATCAATATTTGATAGGAACATGTAGCTTGTCATTTGAGTTTTATTCGGTGTTATGCTTCGTTTTTTACAGACCCTATGTATCAACGTATTGATGATGTTTTTCGGATAGCTGTTTTTTGTTAATATCTCTTTAATGTGGTCAATATTCTCTTTCCAAAAAGTACTGTGGCTCAATCTGAAAACTTTACGTATGAACCCTTCAGCTACATTTTGTTTCATTTTAATCGGGTGATTGAAATAATGGTTCAGTATTCGATTCGATGCGATTGGTTTGTGGTACCAATTCGATATAATTAAATTTATGGTAAAATTTACTTTTCACATATTAATTTATGGTTATTTACTTATTTATTGATTGTATCAAACTATTGTAGATCCTGAAGATGGGTTCTCAACCCGAAATATATTGATCGATACAATTTAATTGTCTGATTCAATCAAAATTTGGTTTTCAATTGGAAGCAACAACAACATCCACATAATTATATTTCTTTCCAGCGATAAGAGTTTAGACTCTAACAAAGATCATTTACAGCAATTGGAAGAAACAATAATACATCTCAGCGATGATAGCATCATACTCACTTCGTTGGAAACATCACGGTAAGTTGATGTGATGACGATACTTTTTTGTTGTGATTCAAAAAGTTACAGAGGATTTTACCTTGTTATAGGGTAAAATTGAAGAATAAACAGACTGATGTTGAACTTAATAAAAGCGACACCACAACGCCATTGTCTAACCAATCAAAACGCAGAAAGTTGGTTCGTGAATGCGTTCAGTCACCCCCACTATCTCGATTGAGGACCATCCCAGAAATAATTCGTTCATTACTCAAATTTGTAACATTGTTTGAAGTGAAGGTGACATTTTTAACATTGTAAGTGAACTCGTCATTTTTTTACTCAGACAAATGGAAAAACTGATAATCTTTACTTGAATCATTTTTAGACGCCAGTCATTGCGAAAAGAAGATATAAATGTAATGTATCAGCAGGAATTATATACAAATCTATTCATGGATTATTTGCGCGATGCCCGGTATATTATTAAATGATGTTTTGCAAATGATGTGACTTTAATAAATTTTATATATTTTCAGGCAAGAACTGAAGACAATAGTTGCAAGAATAAAGGGACAATCCACTGCTGCTTCAACTGATTCAAATTAAAGATGGGAAAATGCGCAATATATTTTTCGATATGCTAAATGGTTCTCTCTTTCTTCCTTACTGTGCACAAGCGCTACAAATTTTCAATTGAAGACAGCTATATAGCTTAAATTTTTTCTTCTTCTTTCAAAATAAAAATAAAATCCTTGGCCAGATGAACACAGGAAGATAGAATGTTTGTGTATGTGTGTGTGTGTTTTCAAAACCATTAGATCATATATGGAGTTTGTCAGTCGTTTTTCAATCAATTCTGTCGGCTTTTGTAAATAAAATTTCATGCTAAATTATGTAAATTAAATTATTTTTATTGATTGTCAACTGAAATTCATGGGCTGTCGAATCCAGAATCCTGACACCAAAATTCGGACATATCGACGATAAATTACTTTGCAAAGCATTTTGGTTCGCTTGGATAAAACCCATTTGTACACATTTTATGTGAATAGGCTTTAAATTCATGATCAATGGGATGCTTTGCAATCCAGTCCATATTTGGTACACACAATTTTGAATGTTTACGAATAATATCAAGCCAAACAGTCGGCTCTTTATTGGATGCTAAAAAGTAGGTGCCCCAAAGCGATGAGCATAATAATTGTTGATCATCATGCTTTGGGGGATAATTTACCATGCCTTCGCCTAGCATTTCTTCAAAAATCGATATTGTATCCGCTTTGCAATACTCATTTGGTGAATAAATGTCTTGAATTAAATTATCGCCGACGTACAACACTTTTGGTTGGATTGTTTTTGATTTTTTTGCTAAGCATTTCATTAGACCATTCCAATTGCCTTGCGTATATATTTCGCCAAGTTTCATTTCGGATTCGTCAATTGTATCCGTGGTTTCGATTGTCCCATGCGAACGAAGGAATGGTCTGCCTTTCGTGAAAAATCCTGGTTTTTTTGCATAGCAAATGATAACATCGAAATAATCACGCCAATTTTCCCCGAAAGCATAAGGAGCAGCAATACTAGTGAAATCGACATGAGATCCGGTGAGCAGAAATACGGTCTTATGCTTACGTAGCTGAGTGAGCCAATTTTTCAAGGCATCTGATGATCTATGCAAATATCGTTCAGGATCCGCCTTAAGGCATGCATAATATTTGCTATGATCATTTTCCAAATGTTCAGATGTAAATATTTCAACAAAACCGGCAAAAATATCCGACCAAATATTATATTCTGACAATGGCTGATTATCGTTCGCTTCATCTAGTGTATCAACAATTCGTGCAAACACCAACGAAGCAGACATATCGAAATAGTCGAGGAGTGCTTGCATATGCTTGGCCAATGGTCCATGCCAAGCTTCTAATAAATCTTCGCAAAACTTTGTTGTTACATCCCACTTGTGGCCAGGTCCATAAATTGATTGGATTTCCGGGTTAGATAGTTGTCGTGTGCCATGACAAGCCTTTGAAATGTATCCATCGTGAGCGATTTTCAAAACATTCCCTCTGGCAAAGTCGATGATTAGTCCACGTTGTAGAAAATCGATATTTTCCTGCATTGGCCTTTCCAGTCGATGACTGGCATAGCCTTTGATGTCTATTAAAAAACGGGCCAGTAAGCGATATTCCAATTCCACCATTTCGGTGAGTTTGTAACGCAACAACGTATTATCCAAGTCAAATCCAATGCAATCATAATCGGTGAACTTCATGATTTCGGTTTCAATTGGAATTGTATTTTTTTGCTGTTAAAAATGAAGAATAAAATAATGATTGCGTGCTATCCTTCGGGAAGCTTATATTGTATTTGAGGGCCCCCTTACCATGAATAAAAAATCTTATTATTCAGCTCATAAATGACAATTAGATTAATGTATTTAAAAATTTATGGGAAGCATCGAAATTCACTTTTGTTTTGTTGATATTTTTCGTGTCTTCACATTGCTACTAAAATAATGGGGTATGTTCCCAAATTCACCCTTCAAAATATTCCATGTGTAAATGTGACAGCTTCTGAAGTGTCAATTCCGGTTGACAGTAGTAGCCGCACACCGCACATGTGTTTATAGTAATTTAAACAGATTCGAAAGTATTCTCGATATTGAAACTGGTGAAAAAAAAGTGTTGCTGTTGAACGTGCAAATATTAAGAAAACACGGAGAAAAAAAAATGTTAAATCCAAATGGAAAAATGGCGTTAAAGCGTAAAACGCCCAATGAAAATAATACAAACAATACCATTGAAGCTAAATCGAATGATGCAGCCAACAAAAAAATCAAAATCAAAAAGGATTTCCACAAAGTTGCAAAAGTCGAAGAAATCAATCAATTAATCGCATCGGAAAAAATGTATCATTCGAATTTTTTCCATCTGCAAACTGAAGAACTGTTAAAAGCCATCAAATTATCCGAAAAGCGTTTAAATTTCATCGAATCATTTTCGAGTGAGTTGACCGAGTTTTTGACAGCATTACCATCGGAGGAGAAAGAAACACCCGTCCATGAATTGAAATGGTTAAAGAAAAATCGTGTCGTGCCACCAATTGATGATGATCTTTTGTTTGATTCTACGCCCATTAAATTTCAATTCATTTCACCAGCTTCGGTTTTTCCCATTGGATCACTTCGTTTGAAGACAGTAATTAGCGCAGATCCAATATTGGATATGTGTGTTGATATTCCAAATGAATTTTTCTCGAAGGGAAATCATTTGAATGGTATTTATCATCGGAAGAAGGCCCTTTATCTCAGTTTTGTTGCATCAAAACTCTCCAAATGGGAACAAATCAGTGAATGCAAGTTTTCATATGCACATGGAAATCCATTTCAACCGATTTTATTACTTCGACCGGTTGGAAAATATGGAAAACACATTGTATTCAGTTTGCGTGCAGTTTGCAGCGAAGAAAGTTTCAAAATCGAACGTTTATCGCCGGAAAAATCGAATGTAAAACAATTGAAAGTTGCCAGCGAAAATAATTCAAAAATTGTAAAAAATGAAGAACATTCAGCGACACCACATTATAATAGTAGTATTTTGGCAGATTTGAATACAAAATTCAATGATACAAATATTAGTAATAAAATTGGAGATAATCAACATATCAGAGACGCCATTCGATTACTGAAAATTTGGCTCAAACAACGTGAATTTGATTTGGGACCGTTTGGATTTAATGGTTTTATAATTTCAATGTTTGTCACTTATTTGATGCAAAAAAATCTTATCACACCAACTATGAATAGCTATCAAATCATTCGCCAAGTTTGGATTCATTTGGGTATTGTTTTTTTTTTTTTGATTTTTTTGTTCATCTAAATCTCTCGGTTTGCTCATCATTATTGTTCATCCATTAGCAAATACATCCTGGGACCAAGTCGGAAAGAGCATTTCAATTTACGATTCAAAGTTTCATACAACTCAACCGGATCTGGAGGTTTTCCATCAATATTTTGATGTTGTATTCGTTGATCCAACTGGTTATTATAATATCTGTGCAAATCTATCACTGGATGTGTATCATCGAGTTAAATCGGACAGTGCTTTGGCACTCAAACTCTTAAATAATGAACAAGTTAATAGTTTTCGATTTTTGTTTGCAACAAAAATTCCACTTTACACTCAAGTCGATCATATTGTATGTGTCAATGTTGAGGAAATTTTGGAAAAAATTATACATTCCGAAGATTTTTTCGATTTTGCTGGCTATTGGTATCCATATGCTGAAAAATCAATGTTTAAAATTTTGCGGACAGGTTTAGATCAACGAATACACGCGATTTTGCCAATAAGTGAGCTTCACCAAGGCAAATCATTTTCGTGGAATATTCACGAAGCCCATAAATCGGGTGGCAAACAATTCAAATTTGGTTTAGTTTTGAATAGAGAATTTGCACATGATATTTTGAATAAAGGACCACAGTCCAATTTACCCGAGGCGGAAGAGTATCGACAATTTTGGGGACCAAAATCTGAACTACGACGCTTCCAAGATGGGTTCGTAACATTTGAAATGTGTAAAATTGGTTTTTAAATTTTTTCATCAAACATTAAACTTTCAATTATTTATAGATCAATAGCTGAGGCTTGCGTATGGGGATCACTAGCATCTTCATTGGCCGAAAAACGTTTGGTTTCCAAACAGATTGTTGAACATCTGCTGCATTATCATTTCAAAATTGATGCGGGAAATATCAATTATACGGCTGCTCAATTGGACAAAGCATTCGCCATTGATGACATTTTCAATGATTTTATGGAGGGTGGCACAAATTCCGAAAATCTTTCCGTTCAAGTAATCAAAACATTTGATGAGCTCGCCAAAGAATTGAGATCGTTGACTGAATTACCATTGGCCATTACGTCCATTTTAGGTAATATTTTCGTTGAATAATAATGATAACTTTGGCAAAATTAATTTTATTTAATATTGTCGAATTGTAGGCCAGTCTCCAGTATTTCGCTATTGTGAATTGCTACCAATTATTGCGAATGCAAGACTTTTCACAAAAGAAAACAAAGAAACATTCAATGCACATACTGTTAATCATGCTGTTATTCAGTTTGGTAGGTTTAATTTTTCGATTGATGCACCTCCACAAAGCGATTATAAATGTTTTTTCAATTTTTTTTTGTTCATTTACAGAGACATCTGGTAAATGGCCAAATGACTTGGGAGCCATTGAACGAGTGAAAGCCGCATTTTGTTTGCAAATAGCTCAAGGTTTACGGAAAAAATTCCGTTTGAGATCGAAGGTGAATGTGGATTCCGTGGATGTTATTAAAGGTTAGGAAAGAATGATGCATTATTAACACAATAAAAAACAAATACAATAATGGAATATTTTTTTTCAGGTGGTTTCATGTACCGTCTGACAATAGCTGTTCCGCGTGAAATTGCGCTAAACATGAAAGAAATTACGTCGAAAGGTGTTACCAAATATAGAGACTCAACAAAAAGTAAGAAAATGGAAAAAGAATTGATTCATTTACCAAAAATTTCGGTCGCATTGCACGCGTAAGTTCATTTTTCATAAGAATTTTTGTTTCCTCAATAAAATAACCACTTAATTATATGAGCGCGCATCTTCTCTTACAGGCTCTATCATCAATATTCATCATTTGGTCCGACAGTTTTGCTGGCGAAACGTTGGTTGTATTCACAACTGATCGATTCACATTTATTTGATGAAACCTGCATCGAATTGCTTGTGGCCCATCAATATCATAATTGTGGTGCCATTGAGCCTGCATCACAGCCCCAAACGGCATTCATTCGATTTTTATACACGATGGCACACACAAATTGGAATACCGAATTATTTTTATTGAATTTTAACAATGACCTGAATCGAACGTACATTGAAAAATTGGAGATGAATTTCATTTCAAAGCGAGACACCTTTCCACCACTCTGCCTAATCACATCAATTGGTGAAAGCGATAAACACACTGTATGGTCTGAACAAAGTCCGAGTGTTGAGATCTTGGCTCGAGTAACACTTCTCGCAAAACATGCCATCAAATTAATTGAGCAAATGATTTTCAATGATTTTATTGCTGAAAATTTGTTCAATGCTTCGCTTGTGGGCTACGATTTGATTATTAATCTCAACAAAGAACATTTACGTGATGCTCTTGTATATAATTTCAATCGACCCAAGAATTTTGCGTGCCGCCAAAGAAAACCATTCATTCCGATGTCCGATTACAATCCAGTTGCATCTTATCTTCATGAACTGCGTTCGGCCTATAGCCATGTGGCCATATTCTTTTATAATCCGTGTGCGGGTGAACAAATTGCTGTCCTATGGAAACCCACTTCATTTGCTAAACAGGAATTCAAATTGAGCATTGTTCAAGGTCAAGTGACTGTATCAGATGATCAATTACAATTTGATCATAAGCAGCTACAAAATGATTTTTTGATTCTTGGCCAAGGGCTTGTGGTGGATATCATCGACAACCGGGCAAATACAAAGTGAAAATCATAAATTATATATGTAAAAAAAAATAATTCGAATTGTAAGCTGTAGGGGAAGCGAATTCGCCTATTTTTGGAAATAAAAACATTTTCTTTTCTTTTAACTTCATGCATGTTTTTATGTTCTCAGTTCTCATTACAACAACATCACCGGAGTGTTGAAAACTTAGTTCGTTAGTTCGTACACGTGTTTTTTTGGTGATTGGCCATAATAATGATAATAATAATATGAAACGTTGATTGGGAACGTTATTTTGGCATTTTTCATTTTTATTCTGAGAAAATGTGTAAAACTTGCATCCATATCGACTACACTGGCGATTCGAGAACATATTAAATACATTGAAAAATAATTACAACCCATTTTTTACCAAATTTTATTTGTTTAATGCGGAAATCGTGTACGAATCAGCCTCTTTTTCATTTATAAATATGATATTACACATTATATATTATTTTTTTTTTTGAATACGACATCATAAATACATTTTTTTTCCATATAGTTTCCCAAGATAGTATTCTACTTTAATAAATAATAATAATAATAATAATAATTATACATATAATAATAAATATTGAAATATTTCAAGAAAGAGAAAATGATTTTTCAAATTTTCTTGTGATTTTGGATACTTTGTGTATCGTATTGCATCTTGTTTGCTAAGCATTAGACAATTCTCTCGAACTTATACTCCCCCATTTGGGAATGAATCGATTTTATTTTTGTTTTTTCCTTTTTTTTTTTAATTTAAATTTATTTCTTTTACGGAAAAGCTCTTTCCCTTGCTAAATAATTATTAGCAGTTTAACTAAAGTAATTGCGCTACAACTGGTTCAATTAAACACATATGTTCGGCTCCACGTACCGGCAATCGATTCAAGCAAAAATGTTTTACACTGTAATAGAATTCAAATGATTGCAATTTTAATGATTTATGATTTAAAGAAAGCAGTAAATAAATGGATAAAAAACACTTACATTTCTGGCACCGATTCAAATGGTTGACTAAATTCACCCAAAATGAATTTTCCGTGTTCGTTTTGTTGAATGCGCATATGCATAAAACCTTTTGCGCTTCTGTAATACAATCGAATGAGGATTCACTCATGGAATTGAAATTCATAATTATAACTTACTTTAATGATAATGAATAGTCATTTCTGGCTGATTCACAATTTCGAACTAAAAAGCTACCTTCGAGAAGGGGTCGCAATGTACTCTCGGCTTCGATACGACTTAGTGCACCGTGATACCAACTGATGATTCAATCATAAAATAAATAAATAAGTTGATTTTATTTTTCTTTCAATATCTTTTTAAAAGAGTTAATTCAATTTAAGCAAACACACACACACACCCTTGTCTATCAAGTGGAATCGTTATATCGATATCAATATTGTTTTTGGCACTGAATAAATTCAATTGTAAGCTTCGATCGCTTGGTATCCCTTCAGTTTTTAATAGTGCCGATCGATTAAACTGCAAAGAGAGATTTTTACGTCCTGAACCTAAAGTATAAGATGCCAAAGAAGATATTATTTGATGATGTAATCTTGTGTCATCGACTTTCAAGCGGACAAAGCGGAAGTTACCCAATCGACTTTCATCACGCATCGATTGACTCGATGAAGAAGCATTCGTTAAATTCAAATCTAATGTAGTTGGTGCAGTTTCAGTGGATTGACCGGTTTGAACGCGTAGACGACGACTCAATTTTGGCATATCAAATGGAAGATCGCCCAACTCTACAGAAGTGGCACTACCTGAGTTTCCTTGTTTCTGCTCAATACCAAAAGAGAATAAAAAAAATTTATTATATGTTCGCATTGTCAAGAAATAATTGTCAAGTTCGCCTGCAATTTGCTTTTCACTTCCGAAAATTTACCTGTTCCGAAAGTAGATTTCGTCTTAACTTTGGCATATCGAATGGCAAATTTGCAACATCCTCCGGTAAACTTAGCTCTGAATTATTGAATCCTTGATGTGAGGTATGCGATTGATTCAAAATAAGTTGTTTTTGCTGTTGCCCGACATTAAAATTCGGCAAAATTAAATTCTTAATTTTGGTTTCATCGCGTGATTGAAGCGAAATACCGCTGTCACTGCCCTGGATTTCATCTTTGAGCAGCAACGATGCACGATTTTGTAAATATCGACGTTTATTGGACTTTTGATTCTCTAACAACATCATATCAACACTGGTTTGTTTGGTGAATTCTTTAGGCATTGCACCCGATGCACCCGTTGTTTCATTAAATAATTCTAAATTTTTACGATTCGCACCCGAGAACAGTTCAGATGATTCTTGTATGGATTTATCCGATATTGGACTCAAAATATTCATATTTGCATGTACAATAACAGGCGCTCGAAGAGAATATCGAACACGTGCACCCGAATCAGAACTATGCGAACTCAACGAAGCCGAATGTCTTGAGCCTGAACTGATCGAGCTACGATTGCCATCGCTTACACTTGAATGTAGCGATTCTATGCTATCGCTACTCGACGATAGACTTTCAGTTGATGAATATTTCTGCGCTCCAGCAGTGAGTCGTTGCTTTCGTTTTGTTTTTCGCATTTGTTTATCGTTTCGTTCAGATAAATGTGAACATTTTTTCTTTGACATTGGTTTTTTGTTTGGCTTGCGTCGATCATTGGCCTCAATGATACGATGATGATGTGGTGTTGCATTCGTTTGTGGTAAATTTGGTGCACTTCGAATATTATCCCGATACAGCATATCATGTTGTTCGGGAAATTTGATGGGCATCGGAGCCGTTGATGGTTGTGAATGTGATGAATAATGTGCCTGTGATGCTAATTTATTGTTGGAAGACGGAGCATTGTGTGTTGGATTCCCTTTTTCAATCGTATTTATATGATAATCACAGTTGCTATATTCATTAATCGATCGGTCTGCATTAACGTTCGATAATTCTGGATGCTCATTTGGCCGTATAAATTGTGCATCCATAAGCATAATATTTCGTATGCGCTCCTCAATGTCACAACTATCATCGGTTGGACACACCGGAACCGTGCTATCGAATGCCGTTTCATATACTTGAATACGCCGTTTACCTGACGACATTGCATCCGAATCGTATTGATAACTTTCCTCTTTATTCAATGTACAATCAGCACAGTGATCTTCACCCTGTTCATGTACATAGAAAATGCTTTTTGGACGATACGAACCCGTTTCGTCATTATTTGCACAAATACAAGCGGCTTGACCAAGTAAACGATGTGGTGCCATCGAGCAATCGTCGCCAATGTAACAATTACATGGAATTTCGTTTGGGGCTGGTGATGGTACTTCTTCTTCGGCGCCGCCTTGTTCGTCGTAATCAGCACCTACACCAAATGATTCGTCTTGTGATGGCAACAAATTACGAAATTCACGCCTTTTTCGGCATTCCGAACAATTTGAATCGTCTGATGTTGTTGACGAAAATGTATCGCAACGATTAGCCAAATCACGTTCAGTTATCGAATGGCGCTTTTGATTTGGATTGCGTTTTTTATGTTGAATCGATGGAGGTGAATTTACTTCCGGTGATGGAGGATCATCCAAAAAACTTCTATATCTTTTTGGTACCGTTGATGTATTGCTGACAATTGTTGAAGTTTTTAATGAACGTTGTGTATTTGTTGTTTTATTGCCCGATAACAAATCCGAATAATAATATGGCGATGATGAAATGGTATTTGTATTTGTGAAATTATTATTGATGGTTGGCTTTGGTTTTTCTTGATTTGCGTATTCGGGCTCGTTATTTAGATAACTATCAGCTACACTTTCGGATGAATCGTATTTTGATTCGACCCGATTTTCGTCTTCCGTTGAATTGGGCAACGATGAATCTAGAATTGAGCAAAAAATATAAATGATTTCAAATTGATCGATGGTCGATGGACACGAAATATTTTTCATATGCATGTGTAACGTATGTCGTATACATATATAGTACATGTGTAGGTCTTAACTAATGTAAATTGTTTAAAAATTTATTTGGAAATGAGCACCTGATAAGTATCGAGTGGTTTCAGCTGTCGATCTTTTATGTCTTGATTTTTTCGTGTCTTTTGGCTCACAATAATTCAATAAAACTTTTGGTGCAGTTGAAGTCGATGCAGTTGACAACGGTCGCTTTTCTTTTATGCTTGGATTTACTATAATCTGAAATCGATTGAAAACAAAGCAAAAAAAACACGCCAATTTACTCAGAAATGTCTCACACATCACACAAATGAATCACAATTGCTCGTCATATTCACATTATTATTATTTGCTAAAGTAATGAATCAGGTTTGACGGTGAATATACAAAATAAATAAAAAATTTCAAATATATATAGCATACATGTTGTTCATTGTGTATACTTGGAGATGGGAAATCGTCGGCAAACTTTACATCACGACATTGTTCTAAGCTGGATGGACGTTTTTTAACAAAGTCTACGGGTAAGCTGTAATCGTCACATATATTAACCTGTAATGGAATACAATATTGTGGGTGAGGCGTGGAGCAGTTCAATGCTGGATTCAATATCATTATACATATCTTTTTACATACAAGGTCTACAGTGGGTTTTTCGACAAATTACATTCTTATTTATTTTTTTTTTTTTCAAAATTAACTACTGTGGAAAGAAAAACTAAATACGAAACGTTGACTATGAATCGCAAATTGTTCAATTTTTATCAGTTGCGTTTTTTAGAGCATGATATAAGTCAATATATCCCGAAGAAATAGAGTCACTGTCTCAATTAAGTAAAATGGAGCACATTTTATTAATTGGTATAATCAAGAGCCCAATGAATTATTCCGAAAAAATATCGATAGAATAAATGGCCGCGTTTCTAGTGAGGTAAACAAATTTCAGAGTAACAGAAATTTATGAAATCATTGAATTTACTTTTCTATTTCATTTGGCATGATTCCGAGATATAACCTTCTATCAGCCCACAGTATATGCGATTTAGAAAGACAAATTATTATTATTTATTCAAGAATTCACAAAATTGGCTTGATATCAAACGAAATTATCCCGCATCGATGAGCAGATAATGATTTTAGTATGTAGTAGGAATATGCGGATTTGTCTGCAATCCTTGCACAAGGAAAACTGATATCATATACATAGATTGGATGTTAATTGAATGTTGAATTCAGATAAACTGATATTATCACCCTTGGGCTTAGGCATGAAATATAAGTAGCTATTTAAAAATGTAGAACCTAAAATACATAACAAATAGCATGTAGTTAACATTTTGACCTGATTCCAAAGTTGAAAAATCGCTGCTATCCATTTCAATATTAAATGAATTGAATTCCAAAATGTGTTTAATGATGAAAATAGGCCCATGTTAGAGAATGAATCTCGATTTACCCTGTTGGTGAGTCATCGCATGAAATACATATCGACCGAACTGTATGTGATATAAACATTCTCGAACACCACATACGTAACGTTGTTTCTTATCGAATTGCGTGTTTGGGAATTTCATTTGTGACAGCAGCTCTTTGTGTTATTTAGGTTTTTTCTTTATTTCTTCGTCAATAAATTTTCTTACTTTAATTTCATTATTCTAATCCACGGTTGCCCTGAATCAAATTAATTTTCAGAGTATTTAAAATTCGATGACATCATTTCTGTTTGACTGTTCGACGGAAACCCACCAGCCATTGAAACAATGAAAGCAGCCAATCCATGTTTTTTCGGCTTTCATGAGTCGAAAAGTCATTGGATAGAAAGGGTTTGTTATGATGGAATAAATAACGGTTGAGAAAAAAAAAGGTTTCACCATTTGCCAGCACTCATATTTCACATACAACATTCATCCTTCGACTTGGTGGTGTTCTGTCGGAAAATCAAATTCCAGTTCACAACCAAATGAAATGAAATGGAAACATTGTCAATGCCAGAAGCGAACAACAAAAAACCATCCCATCAACAGTCATACAATCAAAAGCTGTATTTACATTTTTTTTTAGTCTGTATTATTTATATGGTTGTTTTGTTAAACGATCCAATAAACAACTGAATAGAATCAAACAGAAAAAAAAGTCAATAGATATCAACATAAGCCCCCCCGTCGATACAATTTTGAACGCTGCAATTTCATATTATGTTCAATGTTCATTCGAATTGCAGATACTGTATTTTAGTTGGCAAATGTGCTTAGTCTTTTAGCAGTACAGATCTTCTGTATGGTACTTGTTTAAGCCAATAAATGAAAAAATGCTAAACACCATAATGTCGATTCATATGGATATGGAATGGAGTAGGCATTAGATCGTACCAAATGTGCTCAAAAATTAATGTTGATTGCGTGTGGTATGATGAGCTTGGGTATGAGCATTTATGTGGGGTCTTTTTACTTGTCGTTGGCATCCACACAATAATAATATTAAAAACCATGAACATTGAACATTGACATACGTAGACATCACAATACCATCAATCGTGTGATATCGTAACGAAATGTGTACCGAAAAAAACAGCCCCCTATTTTTGTGAAACTCAAAATGTATGGGATAGAGCGCGCATGAAATGAACTTTAACACATTCAACACACATATAAAAACAATCGAACTAGAGGCAGTTCACTCATACAATTACACTGTTGGCCATTGTATTATGAATGACTCACTCTGTGCGGTTTCCCCAAAAAAAAAAATAACAACAACAACCACAAAAAACAGAACCCGACCATGACTGAAACATTCAATACAGTTCGCAGTACGCTAGACGATATGGCAACCGTATTTACGTGGACTTTTCGAATAAAATATATAACTTTGATATACAATATCACATGTATAGAACATAGTATAGAAGATTTAGGTATTGAGTGATATGATATTCACGACGAAATATTTTATTTCTGTTATGGTAACTCGTAACTTGATATTTTGTTGCAGATAAGTATTTCACTTGTCAATACCAATTTTGAAAATTATTATTATTATTTTAATTATTTCAATTTAGAAAATGCGTTTGTTTGTAGGTTTGGTTATGAGACGATTATGCGTTACATGTCTCTCTTTAATAATGGCATTTACCAAAATACACATTTCGTTCCAATGTTTGTTCGATTGATATTGATGTAGGCCTCTTTGTTTTTGCTTTTTTTTTTTTTGATTAATTTTCTTGTGAAATAATCGCAATATTCATCATCATCATCATCGTTGAATAGCTATGGGCCGCTTTTGTTTGCCTACCACCCTCTGCCATCATCATCATTAATATTAACAAAAGAGCAGGTTTTCTATTTTTATATGCTTACTTCTTTAGAACTTTTGTTGTGTGTTCAGAGCACGGTGTACGGTGTACGGCTTTGTTTCCGTCAATCGTTTGCCCCCTCGTTCATAAAATGATTTTTTTAAATGCGTGAAAATCGCTTTGTAATTCGGCCTTTTCTAAATGAGTCTCTTCAATCTTCGAACTTTAAATGCTACGTAACTTACGAACCAACGAACAAAGTAATCATTGTATGTGAACTATTTGCTCTGTAATATTTATGGGATTTTAGTGTGATAAAGTTTCTTTTTCATGTTCACTGAACTCAACAATTATAATTTTGAAAATTCACAAAAAATGCTATTGACAATTCACACTTATTATATTGCACTCCGTTACGAAAATGATTTTGTTTTGTAATTTTCTTAATTTTAAATTCTCACTTCAGTATTTTTGAACGAAATGGATGAAATCGAATGTTTTTGGAGTTTTCGAAGTTTTTATTGATATGTTTACATTCAAATTCATGAATTGATATTGTTTTTGTTTTCAGTGTGTTTTTTGTTTTTAATGGAGAAAATTTCGTTTGAAATAAAAAAACCGAACTATCGAAATGTTCTTTCGCTTTGTTATACAATCGGATCACAACTGAGTTTCTTTCAAATGCCTCAATATTGAATGCGTTCATTTTTTCCAGATTTCATTTTCATCTCTCTCAGTATTTATATATACCACATATATAAGAGAAATTTATCCATGAGAAGAGAGTAAAATTGAGATTTTTCCGCGTCCTTTCCTCACAACAAAGAGAGGGAGAAAATACTTTATTTGCGTTAGGGGAATCAAAATAACAATGCATTGGCCTGAACGATGGAACAGGTGTAGAGAGTTCAACTAGTACTAGTGTACATGGGAACATTTTCAGGAACATGCGCACAATTTTCGTTGAATATTCGCAAAAATTAATTGAAATACTTTGGTAAATAAAACTTGAAAATTAGCAACTATTTAGAAAATTGTAAATGAAAATAAATTTTTCGAAATTTTTTATTAAGTGATTTATTAGTGATGGTTAATTTCACTAAAGTTTAATTCTAAAACGATTTATTTATTGTCGGAACTTTGTCATTTCCGATTCCTGCTTAAGTTTGATTCATTATTTTGTATAATCTCAAAATTTCTGTAGAATTAATCGAATTCAGTCGGTAATCAATCATCTTTAAGCTACAAACCGTCAAATTGAAAATTAAATAAACGTCAGTGTTCCCCTTCTGTTTTTTCTGTTTGTCTCTCATTCGTAGCAGTGAAATGTCAAAATTGACGTTTGATTCTTTTATTATCAACTCAACAGTACAGCCGCAGAAAGAAATGAATATTTTTCGTCAATAAATTTTAAGTCCGAGGCATTGAGAACGGTTCAAATATCGGAATTATTTGTGCTATTTATGATATTTGACGGGTGTTCAATTAATATCACTTTGTATTTTACTATTTGAAAAAACTTTTGGAAAAGTGAAATAAGTTTTACGGGTGTGTCCGTCACATAATATTTGATTTTCATTTTGCCGTATGTTTAACATAATCCATTCCAATGGCCGATAATACAAGTGAAATTCTAGACACAAAAAGTGACACACAAAGCATCGACAGTGGCAGCAATAAAATGTCGAAAATATTTCAAAATGACGATATACAGAAGGCCATTGATCAGGTGATTTCAAAAAAAAAAAAAAAAAATACATTTCTCTTGATTGAGCTTAATTTTATGTCCATAATTTTTTGTATTTCTTTTGGGCTACAAAGATTGTGCGTTCCGATTCAATTGAAAATCCAGATTTCAATGCAGCCGATTATATAAATCAACTTTTTCCAACCGAACAGTCACTATCGACCATCGATGATGTTCTCATAAAAATGGAAAATGAATGCCAGCAAATTGATGAGAATATTCGTTCAGTGGTTCGAAGTCAGACAACGACTGCACACGAGGGTCGATTTGCATTATCCGAAGCACAAAATGTAATCGGTCATTTGTTTGAACAAATTATTGAGATCAAAACTCGAGCCGAAAAAACAGAAGACATGGTCAAAGAAATCACACGTGATATCAAGCAATTGGATTGGGCAAAGAAAAATTTAACATCAGCAATCACAACATTGAATCATTTACACATTTTGGTTGGTGGCATTGAGAATCTATCGATATTGGCAGAAAATCGTCAATACGGTGAATTATTGAATCCATTACAAGCAATTATCGAGGTCAACAAACATTTTCAACAATACACACAAATTCCAAAGATAAAGGTAATTTTCGAATTGTCCCAACCACACTCAGATGGATATTGCATTCAATCGAATCATTTGCAGGATCTTTCGATAAAAGTGAAACAAATACAGGAAAAATTGGCAACACAAATCAGTGCCGATTTTCGAAATACATTGATGGGTTCGAGCACTTCATCGATGCATTCGTCTGGCAACAGGCTATCGTTAAGTCAATTGGCCGATGCATGCTCTGTCGTTTCGGTCTTAGAAGATCAGAAAGTTAAGACCGAACTATTAAAATGGTTCATTTGTATGTGAATTTTGTTGAGAGTTTTTTTTCTTCATTGAAATTCCACCAGATTGTATTCTTCTTCTTTTTTTTTTTGCCTTTCTCATTCGTAATAGCTCTACAATTGCAAGAGTATGAACAATTATTCCATGAAAACGAAGACATTGCTTGGATTACCAAAATCGATAAACGATATGCTTGGCTTAAACGTCATCTACTTGATTTTGAAAATCGTCTAGGAAAAGTATTTCCAATGGATTGGGAAGTTTCCGAACGAATAACAATTCAATTTTGCTTGCTAACTCGTGAAAGTCTTGCATTGCTAATGCAAAAACGGCGCACAGAAATCGATGTTAAACTTTTATTGTTCGCAATCTCAAAAACACAACAATTCGAATTGTTGCTGGCAAAACGTTTTAATGGATTGATTTTGGCATCGATGAATATATTAGCTAAAGCATCACGGCCACCAAAAATCATACAACTCGATGATAAAGCTATGGCTCCGGCGGACGATATCAGTCAAATTGGTAATTCACCATTCATTGGTTTGATAAGCATTTGTTTCGAAGCATTTTTGGATATTTATACGGATAGTGTTGATCGTAATTTGGCCGATATAATGGAGCGATTTGTTCTTGATAGCTCAAAGTCAAAGGTCGAATGTGATCCAATGGCAAATAATAATTCAACGGTGCTACCAAGTTGTGCAGATCTTTTTGTTTTCTACAAAAAATGTTTGGTCCAATGTACACAGTTGAGCAACGAGAAGCCAATGTATCAGTTGACGCAAATTTTTAAAAAATATTTACGTGAATATGCTGGCAAAATTTTGGAACAAAAAATACCAAAAGCCTCTGTCCATCATGCTACATCACTGGGTGAGTTTAAAAAAAAAATAAAAGATATTCATTGGAAATTGTTCGCAACAAGTATACCGTAATACCCGTTCGATTATTTCAGGCACAAGTATGTCGATGTTGACAAAGGACTTTCAAAATTTGTCGGCTGCTGCCGGAAATGTTTTACAGAATTTATTAAAAGAAGGTGACCAACCGCGATATTCTCGTGACGAAATTGTTCGTTTGTGTGGCATTTTAACTACAGCCGAATATTGTGTCGAAACGGTTGAGCAATTGGAAGCAAAACTCAAAGAGAAATGCGATGAAGCCTATGCAGATAAAATTGATTTATCCGATGAAAAAGACATATTCCATCGATGCATTTCAAATTGTATTCATTTAATGGTTCAAGATATTGAATGGGGCTGTGAAGCGGCGCTCATAGTCATGAATAAGGTGACATTTGGAATGAATTTTTAGTTTTTTATTTTTTATTTTTAACTTGGGCTAATTGAAAACATTTTCCATTTTGAACAGACAACGTGGTACAACATACAAAATGTCGGAGATCAAAGTCCATTTGTTAACTCAATAAAATCGAATTTTCATGCCACAATACCAATCATACGCGATAATCTATCGGCATCACGAAAATATTATACACAATTTTGTCTTAAATTTGTTAATTCATTCATTCCTCGATACATTAATGCACTTTATAAATGCCGGCTGATGAACAGTTCATCTGTTTCGGATTCAAATGCCTACAGTAATCTAAACACATCCACAAGTTCCCAACATACAAACAATAACAGTTCAAGCATTCTGGGCTGTGAACAGCTATTACTTGACACTCACAGTTTAAAAACAATTTTGTTTGATTTGCCATCGATTGGTTCACAAGTGAAACGTAAGGCTCCGGCTAGCTATTCAAAAGTGGTTGTCAAAGGGATGACCAAAGCCGAAATGATAATAAAAATTGTGATGCAACCAACAACACCACCTCAAACATTTATCGAACAATATTTGAAATTGTTGCCGGAAAGTTCGCAAACGGAATTCAATAAAATTATGGATATGAAAGGATTAAAACGGTCTGATTCAACGTATTTGGTGGAATTGTACAAGAGAATGGTACCAAAAGATAGCGGCCACCAAATGTCAACCAATCCATTTGAAAATGAAAATGATTCGGGTGTCGGCTCAACCATTGGAAACATTTTGAAATCTACTACAAGCGGCGATGGAACAATTGCCTCATCCATTAAACAAACGGCAAGCAGTGTTACATCCTCATTAACTGCATCGGCAGATAAAGGTCGCATTCGAAAATTGGAAAATTTAATTAAAAAACGTTTGCCATAAAATGCAATACTTATTATACAATCATTATTATTATCATTATGCAAATATTAATTTAAATAAAATCTCATTTTGGATGCAACAAAAAAAAATAATAATAATAAATAATTTTAATTGCATAGCAAAATCAATTATTTTCTCATAATTACTATATTTGTTACATACCTGCTTGGGCAAAGTGTTAACGGCCATAGTCAACGTTTCGGAATCATCACGTCGGAATCGCTCAAATTTGAAACTATTCGATCTGTAGAGCTCATTATCGTCACAGCTTCGATTACGACATAATCTTCGTGTTAAAATATTTGTATTCACCCGAGACCTAACACAGAAATGGATTTACTATACGTCAAAATCAACGACGAGCAAAAGAGCAATTATCAGTGATACAAACCCGCACGGTTTCATATGAACATCCCAATTGATATTGAAATTGAGTATTTTGAATTTTGCAACGGCTCGTTCGCGTAATGATGTTTCTTTTGTTGTTGAGCTTTTGGCTTTGTCCGAGCACTTTGTTTTCGAGTGCTTCTCTTTTGAGCTGCATTTTGTTCATTTAAGATTTGATTGGAAGAATAAAAAGAGAAAAATAAACAACTGTTAACAAGTGGCTTGTGGTTGATGAAAATCCTAGAAATTTTGATTATTGGACATTTTACAAATAAAACACTCCCACAACCAACGAAATCAGATCTTATGGGCCAAGAAAAGTTTCTTTCGACCTATCATATTCTCGTTTCTCATGATGAAACTAATGGAAATCTGTGTTTAACAACCTTTTTTGTTGCATTTCAAGCAAAAAGCGTTTGTATGCTTAACCACTTGACCCTAAAAAGGGAGAATGCACCGAGCAATGCAAGCACTTCTACACGTTGATCTAACTAAAGTATAGTTTTCAAAATTCAAAAGTCTTTCTCCATTCGTTTGCATTTCTTTATCCAACAAACTCAAATGCTTTTAGCCGCAAAACGTGCACGTTTGTACACAAAAAGAAGAAGTATTTTCTCCATACATGCAATTCTCATCTACTTCGCGAAAGAAATCGAAGTATGAAAAGCGATGGCACAGAAATAGGGGTTGCGGCTCATTGAAAAGAGACGATAATTAATGCCAGATTTACCATTGGTCGTTAATGTAAACCGGCTTTTATTTCATTTTCTTCGTACTCACAGTCCCTTCTGAGAGCACCAAACAACAAAACAATATATGAAAACACCAAAACCCCAGCTCTTTTGTTCACCAATCATTTTTAATATACGTAAATAAGACATTCTCGATGACGCTATCCAATGAGTCATCCTCAATTCTCGATTCTATTTCAATAGGGCTGAAATGCATAAATTGAATATGGGCGCGTTAAATGAAAACCATTTCAGCATATAAAAGCGAATAATGATGAATATACTGTATGAGTCAACGATTTATTTATTTTTTCTATCTTCAAAAGCAAAAGTCCGTAAACGTGCACTCAAACCGCCAGAAACAGATGTAGTATGAACTAAAAGAACTGGTTACTATGTTGATGGTCATATGGAAACAATAACATATTATCATCGAAGCGGAAAATATTTCAATCATTTTTCGTTTATAAATGAATTTGCCGCATCGTTGCTCCCAAATATTTTCAGATTTTTTTTCTCGTGAATAAAATGGTTTTCGAATTGAAAATAAATTTATTGGATTCGATTGAATTGGACGAAAATGTTCGCATTAATTGAGTTCAAAAAAATTAAATTCAATAAAAAAAAAAAAAACAAAGTTTTGTTGTAAAAGAATTTGTTATTTACCTATTTCGTCGGCATTTAACTTTTCGGCGTCGTTTCCGACACTTTGATGTGTCGATGTAGCCCCATTGTGTAACATTAGCATAAACTGGCCCATCGTCAATATGAATTGATGTGGATTGCCGCACATTTGCAGCATCCACTTCACCAAAATTATAATTGCTGCCATTATTTCGATTATTATTAGTTCGCGACTGTTTCAACAGCGTTGATGTATTTGTTAATCCTTGATTTACTTTGCGCCACATTCGTTCCATTTTGACTTAATTAACATGAACAATTATTTCACTAACCACGACACCGATAGTTGGATTTTTTTTTTGTTAAATTGGATTTGCAAATAATAATACTTAAACTAAAAATTGGCTAAACCTAAAAAATCAGCTACACAAAAATATGCTATGATTAATGATAATAATAAATCGTCTAATTCTCTGTTCCCATTCCATTCACATTCGCATCACCGACTACAAGACACTCCATTTTCCTTCAATCCATGTTTTAATCTGTACTGTCTTTTTCTTACTCATCCCAGACAATACGTATCACTATGCGAATGATTAATTTTTCAACG
The DNA here is from genome assembly GCA_000149185.1 of Mayetiola destructor. Classification (NCBI taxonomy): domain Eukaryota; kingdom Metazoa; phylum Arthropoda; class Insecta; order Diptera; family Cecidomyiidae; genus Mayetiola; species Mayetiola destructor. Next base: position 505,082 of record GL501490.1, read on the forward strand.
CTGTACAGTAATTCTATGCGAATGCAAATAAATGTTTTCACATTCAAATATCAATTCACAAATAAAATCATTAAAATTTGATTTAATTTTGTTTGTTTTGTTTGCTTTCACTTATGGCCAATGACCGAATCGATTGGCAATCGATCACGATTCAACTCTGCACTCTTTATTATTCATTATTTTTTTGTGTTCTTATTCTCCGTTTTGATTGCATTTGTCAAATTCCTTTTGGACTCAATGTTTGTTATTTAATTTTTTCGTCGTTTTAATTCTTTATCTAAAAAACGTAAAAATTTAAAACCGCAAAAATTCGAAAGAATTTGCTCAATTTTTTCGTCGTCCGTGTGTGTGTGTGTGTAATTACAGTAAAGTGGGTTTGGTGACCTGGTGTCGTTGATAAAAATTGATAAATATATTTTTGTGGCCGCAATCATAATATGTCACATTGAAAACTGTGTTTGGAAAAAGCCACAAACAGTCAACAAATACTTTTTGGAAACGTTCCGAACGATTAAGACTTGAGTTCAGTGTAACAAAACCGAGATAATTGTTGATGTTCATCAAAATAGAAAAATTAAAACAAAATTGCACACAAAAAATTTGCCAAACCACCTCAAATCGATGTCACATCGATGTCGAATTTTTTCTCTTGATAACTTTAGTCCATCGAAAAGCTTGTGTACTCAAAATTATATTCGAAAATGTGCGATATGTGGTGTTTTGTACGCATTTACACTCCCTCTCGTTCGAATTGAAATGATAACGGGTGCACGCACACCATCGAACACCCGAAGAAAGTGAGAGACAGTGAGAGAGAGAGAGAGTTCAGACAAAACAAAGCTCATCATTTCATCGGCAATATTTTTTTGCAACTGTGTAAGAAAAATTTATGTTCAAGTATTTCATTCTATTTGTTTGGTTGCCTCTCATTTTCTCTCTATCTCTATACTTCAAACTCTGTTCCGTCGGTTGGATACTCTATAGCCACAACCATTCCAAAACCGTATACATTGCGATATTCCTTTGCGTTTGATAGGTAGATACAAATAAAGTTTGCATTTCTCTCATGCTCCATGCACAAAAATCCAATTGCGAAGGAGTAAGCATGCGCTTCATGATTCATTTTTATCCACATATCGATCTCAATTATGCATCCCTATATGACGGTATCTTTTGTGTTTCAGGTTTAGATGGCCGTATCAGTAATCAGCATTCAGGTTTTTCAATGATTCAAATGACGATACATTCGAAAAATTGAGACGAGAGAGAATTTATGGCTTTCGGTTTTTCTTTTCGTGATTCTGTCTCTTGGTTTGTGGCTAAATTCACCGAACACAACCGCGGTTATTATTTATCATTGTACACAACAATTGTAAATATAACCATTTTGAAATAACTGTTGAATTACGGATTTCCATTGTGAAACTGTTAGTTTTATCATATGTCATGAGTCATGAGTCATGAGCCATGCTATGGACAACAACATCGGCTTATTTATCCTTATAAAGTTTTCAGGCAACATGCTGCTGAACAATGTTGACTATTTGCTTATTTTAGTCCTTATGCCGGACATCACACCATTGAAGTATACTGAAATTGTTGCAACAAAAAAGAGATGACAAAACGACACAAAATTATTATTCTGTTCATAATAATTATTTATTGGTAGCCATTCAATTTAATTAAAACAATTTAGTAATAATAAATATATGAAATGGAACAATTTTTATCTTCTTACTAAGCGTGAATGCGAATAATAGTGACCAGTTACCAGTTACCAGTTCAGCTTCATTAGAAAATTGGTGTGACAACGATCGAATTTTACTCCAACACATAACGAACGCTGATCAACTTATTCCGGGATAATTTAAATGCATCACTATTCGAAAATCTTCATTTAATTTCAATTAATATCAATTAAGTATAATAATAATAATGAACCAAATGTCTTAGCGCTTCGATGAGAATTCGAATTGCGCATTTTATTCGGTAAACTTGCTCCTGCTTTTGTTTTTTAACTTTTTCCCTTCATCTAAATTCGATTCAAAGTAATTCTTTTTGGACAGACATTGACTGATTTTTAAACAACAATAATCAAATGATTAATAAATAATCTCTTTGAATTGAAATATTTTTTTTCATTGATTATTATTTTTAAGAAGCATTGTATTCATATTTCCTTTCCATTATTTTCCACAGTATTTAAATTCTAAACTAGTGCAATTCAGTGACAATATTTGATGTGCTTAGCAAAACTTTGAGCCTTTTAAGGGATAAGTATAAAGTATAAGTAGTAATTAATTTTTTTCGATTCGAATCATATTCATGAATTGTCTATTCTATTTGATTGGCCGAATCATTTTTCGGATTTGATGAAATTCTTTTGATTTTTGGAACTTTCTATGATATTTTTCGCACTCTCACTACTATGAGAGTTCACTCTAAAACTCTACTTATTTTAACTTTATTACATTTTATTTACATCATCAATATGTAGGTCAAAATGTCATTCCGATATAAAATCTTCCAAATTCGAAAAAAAAACACAAAAAAAAAAATCCTTTTTTTTTTTTTTGAGAATTATTTTTTTCCTCAAAATGTAAAACAAATGTTGAACAATGGTGGGAAAAATTGCGCAATCAACGGATTGCTCCGAAACGAATCTACCAAAATGGATTCCAAGCCGTTGGAGGAGGAGTTGGGTAGATGGTTGGAGATGATAATCTGGCCGTATCGTATGATAAATTTGGTAACAATGGCTGCAAATAAATGAAGTAAAAGTTAGCATTTTATTTGCATAATTTTTCAAATTAAAAGCGATGTGATGTCAAATTCAAAACTCACCGAATATGGGCTTGGCGAATATGAGCCGAATATTGTCGGTACACTCGAAGATACATTTGGCTGATTGTTCGTTCTGGATGCTTGCGAAGATGTAGATGATGATGGTGATGGTAATTCCAATGAATGGTGTTGATAAAATGAGTTCGAATGCTGTTCATTGGATATTGTTGAACGTGGAGAAACTGAATCCGATACAATGTTCGGTAAAAATTCATGCTTATTCAAATTCGAATATCGTTCACTTGGCTTTTCAAGTGATGAATTCAATTTATTGCTGCTGTGGCTAATGTAATGTTGATGTTGACTGTATGTTGGCCGATCCGGATGTATAGATACATTTCTCGATAAATTATTATTATTATCATTTGGTGTGGCGGTGGCGGTGGCGGCGGCGGCAGCTGCTATTCCAGGAATATTATTAATATGTGATATTGATGTCGATGATGATACAGTTGAAGAGCAAAGATTATGTGGTTTAATTAATTTGTGCATTGTATCGATTTCAGTTTCTTTTGGGGGATAAGAATTTATCCCCCAACTCATATCCTAGCTGATTCGTGCTCGTTTTGATTGTGGTTGCTCTTGAGCCATGTAACTTAATTGCGGATAGTGTTGTATAACATCACGTACTCGGACAAATGGTACTTTTATATTTATTCCCATTATTCGGACTTGATCTCTGAAAAATGTCACAAATTTAAATTGTCAATAAAGTTTGATGATTGTGTGGTTTGATTGCAATTAAAAATGTATGCAAAATGCAAAGTTGGTTTTTTTACCGGTTGCCAATGTAAAGTTGAATTTTTAATACTGAAAGACGTTCAACGCACATTTCAAAGCTTAGATTTGGGAATAAATGCTCATTGAAATCGACTACAGACATTAAATATTCATCTTCGGAATATGGATTCAAATTGATAACTGGAACTTGTCGATTTTGAACGGTGAATAGTGTCTTTTTGAATGGTGGATAGTTTGGCGGATGACCTGGTTGAAATTCGGCAATTGTTTTGTATCGACTATTGGTTTCATAGCCCGATGCCAATGATTCATGCGGTTGTGAATGTGCCGGCCGTTGATGCATCATTAAATTGCTGGATGATTGCCTTTGGTGTTGCTGTTGCATCATTTGATGTTGTCGCCTATGTAAATCAAGTGGGCCAGATCTGTTCAAGTCATATTCAAATGATATTTCTTAGAAATCGTTCGAAAATTTTTAAAATGATTGCATTGTACTTACGTTGGTGCATTTTGTGATGACCTCACTAATGGTGGAGGCTGCTGAATTTGTTGGGAGCCTATTGAGCCCAGATTTAAAGAGCTCGATGGATAACTGCCGTATGGTTGTCGGCTGACTGGATTTGAAATTTGAGAGCTTCGAGAATACGTATTACGTTGCTGTTGTACTTGCACCTGAGCCTGCGCTTGTGCTTGTATCTGCTTATTTTTTTTTATTTTTTTTTTGAAAAATACAAAATTAGCAAAAATTGAATCGAAATGAGATATGAATCAATTCGTACCTGAGCTGCGATCCGTGCGAAATCATTCTGAGACAACATACTGGGTACACCATTCAAATTTTGCCACTGTAACGCCTTTCGAAGGAAAATGGAAAACAATTGATTTAATGAAATTGATGATTTATAATGACAAGTGAAACAGTGTTTAAAATCAAGATATATTTCGTTTTTCAAATGATTCCGGGAATTATTATCAAAAATTTTTGCGCAAATTGTACGGGTCATTTAAAAAATTAAATTATCCTTAATAAATCGAAAGCTAAAGCCGTCGATATTGTATAAAGTGACACTCACGGCTGCAAAAAAATTTGAATTAGCAGATTGCATCTGTTGTTGTTGTTGCTGCTGCTGTTGTTGCTGTTGCTGCTGCTGCTGTTGTTGTTGTTGTTGTTGCTGCAGCTGTTGTTGTTGCTGTTGACGCTGCTGTTGGAATTGCAGTTTCGATTGCGATATTGATTTTTTTTTGTTTTAAAAAAAGAGAAAGGAAAAGAAAAAATAAAATAATGAATTTAATTTAATCAAAAATTTAGAACTTCTACAATAATAGAAATCAATTGAGTTAGAATTATACCTGTTGGGCTAATTGATTTGCATAAGCGTTTTGTTTTCTTGCTGCGTTCATTTTTTGAATTTGTGGATTGATCACTTTTGGTGGTGGTTGTGATGGTTGTTTGGTCCATTGTACCGAGCTGCCATTCGATTTTTGTGCTGAATTTCCAATAAGCAATTGATTTTCAACCACTTTGTTTGGCCAATATTCTTCAAATTCGGTGCCAACTGGAAAATAACTTTTTATATCTGTCAAACTAATCACAGCAACTGTATCACTAGCAAACAATTCATTTCGGATGCCTTGAACTTTACAGCAAAATTTCAAATACGATAAATCCCATCCGGACAAATAGTCAGCCTTCAATTTTAAATTATCCGTTTCCCCCTCAAAATAAAACAACGGTACAAATTGTTGATCATCACGCACCGTATACGGAACAACCGATTCCTTATTGATTCGAATAAATCCACATTTATCGGATGGTCCACTGCTGCCCAGCAATAATTTTTTGTAGCAAATATCCAAAAATTGAAAGAATTTATTTGCATCGGATAATCGTACAACAAGATCTTTTAATGTAAACATTTCGCGTCCGAATTGTGTGTCACAGTGTCTATGATTGATTTCGTTAAGAAGGCGCGATTCAGCGTCAGTAATATAATAGCTACGAACACATGTACAACTATAAATATCCTGATGCAAATGGCTCAAATATTTATTCAATAATTTTGTTTCAACCATTCGAACGGCACAGTATTTTTCACCTTGTCGCAATATATACGGAATATGTGTTTTTCCAAATGTTGCCCAACCAAAATGACCACGTTGACTTTCGTCATCGCTTGGTTTCTTTTCACCATTATCGCCGATACTTTGATTTGTGGCGGTGCTTTCAATAGCTTTTGATTTGTCTGTTGAATGCATTTGAATGGCTGACATTGAATTATTTGTAACGGTTGATGGTGATGGTATCACACCATTATTTCGTCGTGTTACATAGTTCATCATATTCGATTGACCACCTGGTAAATTTGGTAAATTACTTTGGATGCGGCTACCCGTTTGCTGTTGTAATTGTTGTGATGTATTTTTTGCTATTTGTAATTTGTGCGCTTCTCGCATTTTTTCGGCCATTTCACGAATTTCGGCATCATCGTGACGTTCTTCTTTTACTTTGCCGTGGCCTGACATTGATAAATTAAGTGACATATCGTAGCCGGAAAAATCAGTTAGCTGTCGAAGGTATGGATGTATTTGCGATGACATCTCACATCAACTATTCTCATTCAAAATGTACAATTGTTTAAAGGGTAACAATTAAAAATAAATCAAGTTTTTTATTTTTTTTTTTTTCAGAAAATTGTAGTTTTTATTTAACTACAAGCAAAATGTTCATGAATCGTCGATGCTTTCTATAATTCCGTTCATTCGGCGCGCATCAATTCCTCAAGTGTGAAAGTAAAAATCTAACAAAACTAATAATATTTTTTTTTTTCAACTTCATGTATTATTGTCCTTTCCACCACTAAAACCATTTGAATACTGTTTTTGTTATTTTAAATAATTTTTTTCGTTTTCACGTTTTACATTTCATTTTAGAATCAAAACTGTGCATTTATCGTCGAAATGTCATTAAATTTTCCAAAATGAAACGTTTCGCTGTTATAGGTCAAATGTATTTGACTTTCAATTGGTTTTCAGCTTTTTCGGTGGCGAAAACTCATTTAAATGATGAATTAAATTTATTTCTAATTCATATTTGAATAATTAAAAACAAAAAGAAAATGAAAATAAAAAAAAAAACAAAATAAGAAAGCAAATATGATCACTGTTTGCGTTCGAGTCGTTATTTTACTTCATTTTTTTCCTCATTGATCCAGTGGGTTTCCTCGAAAATGTGAAATGTTCGTCGAGCTTTCCAGCTGACTCGAATTATTTTCAATTTGCATTAGTTCGAGAAACACTTGTGACATCAAATTCCAATCGCAAATAGTTTTTTAATTCAGGAATAGCTCGATTTTTTTTTGTTTTTTTTTTGCTCTCGATTATTTGTAATCGAATTCAGTGTACAAATGCTTGACGTTCTTGAAATCGGGTTGTTTCTTCACACTCAGATAAAATACGACTGTTCTGTTGGATACAGCCATGCAAGACTATCGATGTGTGCTGTGCTGTGCTGTGCTGCTCTAAAAAAAAGTACAAAGTCTCAATCGAGGCCCCGATATACACACTTCTGTGGTATTTTTTTTTTCTAATACACACAATCTATATTTTATTGTATGATTATGTACACAGTACACAGGGCATTTACTTTTGTGCTGAGCTACTGCTTATGGTGAGAGGTGTCTGTTTATTTGTACATATTGTTTTATATACGGGATCTACATGCAAAGATCAATGTGTGTGTGTGTGTGTGTAAGTGTTTGTGTGTGTGTGTGCGTTCATATTAGGTCGATCCATGGTGCTGTTGCTATTGTTATTGTAATTCCAGCTATGTACAAATTGGATTTTTATGTGTAGCCTGATGAGCGTACCAAATGATACCGCATTTTGTTGAATGCTCCACGGCATATATAATATATACATATTTTATATTTCATTTACTAGCTTTGGAATCATTTGGCCAAAATCAGCATTATTTTCCATCTTTCATGAAAATTTTTCATTGTTTTCTGCGTTTGCCGTGCATTTTCGTATGCATTTTTGTGATTGCTTTTAGTTTATTTATTCATGATCATGATTTACAAATTCAATATGATTATAATCATAGTGAATCGAACGAAAAGAAGAGATTGTTGTCTTGTTTTTTTTTTCGTGGCAATGGAACTGCATAAGATAACCCTAATTCATATTTAATACCCTTTTTTGACAGGTATACCGAAACTAGCCCCATCTTTATATACTTGTGTCAAAAACGGCGATGTCTCATCTCACATATTGAACATATTGTATTGTTTCTCCCCTAATTTTTTACACAAGTCCTGCGCCCTGAAATCAGCGCACTAGGTCTGTTCAACGGAAAAAAACACTGAAAAATAGCCCCTACCATTATGCATTTACAGTGGCGCTGGATAAAAACTATGTGACTTAAACATTCTTTGCAGCCGATTTGGCTAAACTTCCGCGCCCTCTTTCTTATAGTGTTTGAAAACAGGCGTAAAATGTCTGCAAACTAGTATTGAAATTTTTTTTTTTCTGAAAGACTTTTACAATTCTCCTTATCAAACAAACTTTCTGCGCTAAATTAAGATTAATTTCTAACGCCGGAAGCATTTATGAACGGCAGGGCTTTAATGAATAATATCAATGTGTATTACAAAAACACGCTGAAACAACAGTTTTTCATATTGAATGAATCAGCACACAAGATATATGCTTATTTTTACACAACTCCAAATGCATCGAGTACATTACAAATTAACAATGAAACGTTTCACGCGGGTCCATAGTTGGAATGGTGGAGGTCGTGCATACCAAACAGGTAAATTCCATAAATTTCATGGGTAGAAATGATCAACACAACAAATAAACATATCATATCAAAGATAATTCCCTAAAATTTAATCCTAAAATAAACAAACACACACACACATACACAAAATGAAACGATCAAGAAGAAACAAGATATTTTTACTCAGTAAATAAAGCTGAATCAAGCAGACGCTAAAAAGAGTTGGCTAATATAAATGAAGGCCACACGATGAAAAGAGATAGATTGAAACCATTGTTTAAAAACAGTCTAACTACTAATTCATTATTTCATGCACCACAATTTCATCTATGTTTGTGTGTGTGTGTGTGTGTGTGTTTATGTATGTGCTTTTGCCAGTATTGTTTACAGCGATTCTATTGAATTTCGTTCATTGTTTCATTCGTTGTTCGTAAAAAAAAAAAGTTTTGTCTTCGACTATAAATTTCGTCATTAATGGTTGTAGTTGTTGTCGTTTCTGTTTTTCGGTTGTTTCGTTCGCATTTATGGGTACCCGTCTGGAGACTTTGTATAGAAAAAAAAAATGAATAATGCATGATTTATATACCACGAACGAGTGAAAAGAGAAACAGTAAATGAAAAAAAAAAAAAAATTCATTGGATGACGAATTCCACTTCTTCGAACTTTTCCGCACCATGGTGAGGGAAACTTGCCTACGATTGAAGACTCATAAATATTTCCCAACGTCGGTTGTCATTGATTTGAATTTTCTCATTTTACGATTGATTACGTTGCGGTTGATTGATGAGGAATGTATAGTCATTTGATCGTTGAAAATGCTTAACCAATTGCTATACTTTTTCTTACGAACAACCGCGACCAAGTATATGGAAAACGGAAAAGTAAAAGTCGCTCCAACAACAACAACAACAATAACAGCAATCGCTTTTGAGAAAAACTATGAGAAGTTAACGAATCTCCTTCTTAATGCATGTTTCACGTTTCACATTGAATGCGAGTTTATATGGTGCGGTGTTATGTTGATCTGGATATACTATATACGTGTCACATATGTATTGAATATTTGTATGATAGTATGATGTATGCGAAGTTTAAGCATGGTGCTATGATTCAAATATTTTTTGTCGATATCTCAACGAACTCATCATAATTCAGTTTTTTTCTTCTTCTTAAGTTTTTGGTGCGAAACATGCTGGTAACTTGATGTTTGATCAACTTTGTGTTAAACACTGAAAGGTATTTGCAATTAGTTTATGTCGATAAGTTTTTCGGCATCTCTCTCCAGAATTTATTAGCTCAGCATCAAAATTATCGTGTTATGCAGACACTGAAAACAAATTGTTTTGAATGCCGATGGCTGAAAATGCAAGACCCTTTGAATCCTTTTCCATTATTCTGTTGAACGAGCGGACAATGTGACCTCAAACATCGAACTTGTTTTCCACTCTTATGTCTCTCATTTGTGAAGGTTTCATTTTATAGGCGAATTTTTTCCCGCGAACATTTTGTGTTGACTTTGCCGAATATGAGTTTTTGTTTTTGCATTGTCTTTCATGAGAATCAAACATCAACATGAGACATAAAAATGTTTTTATTCGATTCCGTTTATTATTCGCAATCGTGTCTGGCGCTAGATTAAGCTTTTTGTTTTTCATTCGGATAGTCATAATACCGATTTTATTATTGAAAAATAAAGAACAATATTTTGTTATGGTTGCGATTCTAATGTTTGACATTTGAAGATCAATGTGAATAACATTGAATTGCTCAAAAGCAATTTACCGAAGAAATGAAAGTTTTCTCATACGACTTACAAGCATGAGCTTTGGTGAAGTTGATAGTCTTACGAAATTCACTAAACAGAATTGTTGATCGATTCTAATCCACCATCGACTGATTATTTCAAAAAAAATAAATCATTATAATGATATGCGAATTAATTCACGAATAAACATGATTAACGGTTCAGTCAAGAATAATTATTATTTCGACTCTCATCAAGTCTAAAGAATCCGAAAAATATTTATCCCACAAGAGGTCTATTTTGCATTTTCTCAGAACGGCAACCGAATGGCGCTACAAACAGATATTATCATCTGTTTATATTATTATTGACATATAAATATAAACAAGGCCATCGCAGGGAATAATTGGAAAATACATTTTTGGGGGAAAAAGTAATTTCTTTCTTTTTTGCACAAAACATAATATCGATTGAAGCATCCGTGGGACTCGATTGTTCCTCCGTAATGCATAAATTTAACCATGTTTTCCTGGGAATTCGGTACTTTGTAAAATGCGTTGTTTCCTTTTGCCATTGTTTTGCAATCTCTTTTGCGCTCATACAACAAAAGAAAATAAAACGAGGAAAAATGAAATGGAAATATATATGTACAATATCGCTCTGCTGTATAAATAGAATTTACAGACACATCGAAATTGTGTTTTTTCAATAAAATATGATTTTGTATACGCAATATGCATACAGATACCGACAACTTATGATTATAATCATTCGGAACTCAATGTCCAACATCCAAATACAACAACAATAACATTGTTTCAATCAGAAAAATTACTACATCACATTTGCTGTGTATGCTTAATTTCTTATTTTCTCCTCTTTCGTTAGCTCATTCGTTCGGTCGTCTGTTCCGTTGTGATATACACGGTCTAATATAGAAAAATTAAAACGATACCCGTCCGAAGACTTTATACGCCCGGCTTCGTGCATATTCCATCACGATAAACATTATTATACATTTTATACACTGACAGTCGCCTATGTACACAAATGCGGCCACACATATGCACATAGTCAATAGTCATATGCCATCAAAATTGTATTGATTCACTCGTTAATAATAATAATTTACGCAATGGACTAGAGTACTCTTATTGCCACCGCTGTCATTGTGATCACTTGCCAGTTTTTTTTTCACTAATTATTTTAAAGCCGATGATGATTCATTGTTCCCAATGGTGGCCCTGCTGTGCTCATCATATCCGCCCACCACGTAGACTTTTGTAAAATGCTTATGCCATCGGACAGTGTCAATTTTGTGTGTGTGTGTGTGTATATTGCATATTATGTTTCCATTTTATGACTGTAGCGCGCCTAAAACTTATCCCGTTTACTATTTCAAGATAAGGAAATGGAAAGACGCCGCAGCTTGTTTGCCTAAACAATATTTTATTTATAAATATTATTTATAATTTTTCATTCAATAAACTGTTTTGCCGAATCATTTCATTTGGCGATCATGATTAAGGTAACGATAAGGAGTCGAAATGAATTTTCTCTTGTACACTAAAATTAGCTTAAATAGCGCCCTCTATTTGGACCATCGGGTATAAGATAAATTTGAAGAAAGACGAGGACTTATACATGGCTTTGATTCGATGTACCATTGCAATGGAGTATTTGTCGAGTATCGATCAGGGAGGGATATTTTCATTTTTCTGAAAAATTATGTGTTTTTGTTTTTTCATTCGATTTTGTTGATAATAATGCGAGAACGTGTTTTCATGTCATCCGTTATTTCAAACTAACCCACATGCATCGAGTGATATGAGTTCTGAAACAATTTTCGTTGCTTTCTTCTATTTCGATTTGTTGGAATGAGCGCTGTGTGTTTTGTGTATATTGCGCTTATTACGGTACCTTGCCGGAGACTTCTCATTCGTTTCGCCCATGATGTGACGATTCAATTTTTTTTGTTTCTTTTGTAATCAATGGTATTATTGTTGTAACATTTACGTCATTCGTCATTCGATTCAATTTAAAGCACTGATATCATCCATCAATTTTTCCACATTAGAATTTCATTTTTCGAAGCAGAAAAAATTTAAAAACAATTTCAATATTAGATTGGAAATTTAAATTTAGAAAGCATTCAAGTTTTACCCTCGGCCTGAGTGAATGTCTGTTTGCTTTATGTAATCTTTATGCACATTATTTACATTGTACATTCTAGAAAGAATCATATACAAATATACATAAAGATTCGGAGTCTATCAAGCGTTCATGTTCCGTTCGACGCATTAAAAGTCTCGTGGTAGGTGCCGATTTATAGCGCAAATTCCATCAAAAGGCTGACTTTACTTCGTTGTTATGACTTTTCGATTGAAATAAAACTCGAGTGCAATATTGGATTTTAGGAGAAACTCTTCGATTCATGCCATCTAAATTGACTCAAAACAACTTTAACCATTCATCGCTCCCTTTTCTTCCTTCATCCGCAAAAGCAATAAATATGTCTTATTTGAAAAATTGTGAAATGTATCGCATTTATTTTTTAAATGTGTTTGTTGAATTGAAGTATTTTTGATTTATTTATCGTTTTTTTTTTTTTTTTGTAATAAAAATGTCAAAATTATTTGTCAATAGAATGAGATGTTGTCACTTTGTACATCACATATTGTCGATCATATCAAACGATTGGTGCTTGAAGTCCATTCGATTGATAATATTGGATGGCCTCTTCAAAGATGTCAATTCCCAAGGAATTCATCAAATTTATTGTGAGACCAACTTCATTTGTCTCCCTGAAAAAATCAGAACAATAATATTGAAAAGACATTGAGTATATAGAGTATAGAGATAAATGAGCGCAGCGCAACAGTTACGTACAAAATTTCTGCTTTACACGGTTGATCCGTATAATTGTTGGCCAAGTATTCAAAGCGTTTTTCGGGCGTAACATCACAAAAACGACGCATATTTGCTATTCGACAGCAAATTGCTTGGGCTGGAATCACATCACACATTTTGTCCCATTTGAACAATTTATCAATGGTAACCGTGTCCGTGTTACCATAATCGATGTAATTTACCTGAAATACCAACATAATTAACTCCTAGACCATGGAATATTAAAAGAAAATGCTCACCATAACCGATTTGGCGTCCACAATTTTGGTAACCTTTGCACGATAAATTGAATTATCAAATGAATATGGGGCCAATACGTAATCGTTGACTCCTGTTGAATTGAAAGGAACAAACGAAAAATATTCGATCACTTTATTTCGAATGCAATTATTTGTATTAAGTGCATACGTGGTAGGCTAGTCAATGGTAAAAATTGTTCCTGTTGTTCAATGATGGAATTGTACAAGTCATCAAATCGTTTATCTGATGGACTTGTGTGGATAAATACTTCGTCAAAACTTTGAAAATATCGGGGACAAATATCAATTATATCACCAGTCGATGGAAGTTTTAATTTTTGCATTCCTGAAGGCTCTAAAAATTCAAAATTAATTTCAAATTAAATAAATTTCGGAAATCGGAATAAACAAATGAGAAATTTTCACATTACCAAAGTGAGAATGATCTTTAAGTGCTTCTTGATTTTCGCGATAGGTATCAATCCATTTGGGGCGTGCACCTGTTTCACAATTATTTTCTGTTACATAAGATTCTGTATTATCATTGATGACATTGTCATTTGATTCCGTTGACTCCTTAGGTTTTGTCTTTATTTCTGGAATTTCTGGAATTTCTGGAGCACGGATTTGAATAATGCGACGCGGAATTTTGAGCGGTTCATTTGTGTTCACAGATTTTCTTGGCGGTATTGGGGGAACAACACAAACCGGCGCCTTTGGTGATGGTGGTACGCATTGTGGTGAAAAACCCGAAACACATGAATTCTCATCATCATCATCATCATCATCGAGGAATGGATTTTTTGGTTGTTTTTCTTTGGATGTTTTATTCATTTCAGACGTTCCGTTGAGTTTAGATGTCCCATCCAATTTTGATGTTCCATTGGCACATTCAACGATTGAATCATTTAGCATTTTGACCTATACGCGATGAAATTTGTACGGATAATAAATCACCTATTGGAATTTTCGGTTGCAAAAATAGTATACTTACGTTATCGTCATGGTCTATGGACCACAAACTCAACTCCAACATGTTACTTAAATAAAATAAATTTGTTTATCATTATAAGTAGAACGAAATTGTATTTTAGTGATTTTATTGTTTCCTTACGCGCAAATTGCGTTGATGCTTGCATCATAGGTAGTCATTCGGCTGATTGAATCCAACGAAGTTATTTCTTTGCCATTAACCTAAAGATGAATTCGAAATTGATATATCAATGACAAAACACTTTTTGACCGGCCTCAGAACACAGCCGCGCATACCTTTTCAACACGGCACATGAATCCTTTTGGTGGCATCTTTTGCGCTTCAGAAGTGAGACTGTAGAAATTTGTGTTTGAACTGATCGACGATGTTTCGCCACGGTCAATTAATCTGACTCGGATATTCGTATTTGTTGGCTTCTCAAAAACGTGAAGGGCGAAGAAAATACAATAATTAATATTAATTATAATATAATTTTTCAACGCAAAACCATTTGAATAATAATAAAATCATTACCTCGGCATCCACACGAATAGCACGCATCCATTTTGTATTCATATTTATTGCAAAAACTATGCCAACTGGTGGCAACTTACATTGATCGAGGATACAATCGCTAAATTCAATGTTACAATGTCTGACGAAACAAAAAAAAATGTGTATTCAATTCAAATTTGTATTCAATTGCGATCGAAGTAATAATTCGAACTTACTTGGCAATGTCCTGAACGAAATACGTATTATTTTCGGAGTTGACCACGTGTAAAATTAAAACTTTGATTTTATCGCCAACGTGATACGTCGACAAATCATATCGTATCCAATCTTTGACACGCGATTCAACGAGATTGGCCGGCTGAGAATTAGATAGCTCAATGAATGTCTCTCGTTTCGTTGAACCGATAATTGAATCGATTCCAAGGTTTGTCATTTCCAAAAATGTGGACAATGTTGACAATTTTTTCATAAATTCTAAAATTTCTTGTGTATTTGACCCATTATCCATGTCTTGATGAAATCGTCGGGACTGAATGACATTTGATTGAAATGATTTAACGCAAATTGTGTAGAAATAAAATATTAGCGCGCCAAAATTATTGAAACTTACCAATGCTTCCAAAATTTGTAGTCCATCATTTGCTTTTTTATTTTCGCGAATGAACGTTTCGTACAACATATTTGCCTGATCCTTGAAAAAAGACAACATTTCGATTATCCGATTAAAATTAAAAAAAAAACAACAAAAAATTCAGTTTCAATTTGTCAATATGATTCGTCCAGAAAAATTGAGGTTGAGTTGTCGGTGTGTTAATATTGATGTCCGAATAGCGTCTGACAAACTGATCGAATGACGATTCTAAATGCAAAATATCGATACAGAGCATATACCGTTAATGTTTTAAACATTGAATAACACACACACACCAATAAGAATGATACACCAGACCATATTCTGTAACTAATATCGCTGTGAATTTCTTTGCAATTTGAGATACAGATGTAGATATATATATATACATTAAATCCGTTGAGAGAAATGTCAGTGATACAGATTTTTTGATTTAAAATTTTGATATTCCAACTGGAAAGCTCCGTGTAGTGAAGCTTTTGAAAGGTTGAAATAAAAAAGCAAAAAATAACTTCGATGGCAACACTGATGAGAAATGAGAAAGCAACAAATTCCCCTTGAAATTCTTTCAGCATTGTGCATTTACCATTTGTATGGTATTTTGACATACCGATAAACGATGTAAGAATCCGAAGAGAAAAAAATAAACAGAAAAAACGAACATGGCCGCTGCATATACATCATCATACATCGCAACACATTCAATAAAGTGACATTCGAATTGAGTGTTGTTCTTTTTTTTTCATTCGTATCATTTCGATGTTGTTTTCATTTTTTTTATTTTCACAATTACTATTTCGGTCTTTTTTTTTTTAAATGAATTTCTTCAACATTTCATCTTATGAATTTATGAGTTATAAGAATTTGAATTGAATTTGTGTTTTGTGTTGCAAAGTAAAGAATGATCCGGTTGTGAAACAAACAAACAATAAACTATTGATGCATTTGGTTTAAGATTGAAGCGCATCACATATATATATATGTTACAGTGGAAACGGCTGTAAACCGTTGTGAAACGTAAAGTGTGACAAAAACTTTATGATTTATGATCATAAAGAAAATATCCCAAAAACCCAGTGTGTGTGTGTGTGAGGCAACGCATTTGCATTCTTTTAATTTTCTGTTTCATTCGTTTCGATTGGTCAATTGCTGGGCAACGATGGATTTTATTGTTTACTTTTTTGTGCGTGAGATGTTTTGTAATAAGCCATTATTAAGCGTGATTGAATGTGTTCATTTTATTGCCCAGTCGAACAAATCAATAATATTGAAAATATTCTGATTGAAGACTCACAATTTTATTCAAACAGAAAAAAAGCAAAACACAAAAACAAAACAAAATTAATTATTATCAATTTGTGCCTTAATGTGAAATATTCAAAAAATAACACACTGGAATTTCAATGAAAACGCCCAAAATGTGTAAGTGATTTACTTTTTTGTTGTCCTTTTATTCTTTTTTTTTCTTTCGTTATCTATAGCATTTGTAATTTGTATTCCACTTTGGTATTGCATATTTAAGTTCTGTGAAAAGTAGAATTGCAATTCAGAAATGGTAATAAAACATAAATTCGATGACGTACTACGTATAGACGCACCTGCTTTAGCCGCACAGTCAATAAACATGTTTGTTGCTTGCATTCATTATTGTTGTTGCTGTGGCTAGTGGCCGTAGTTGTCGTTGTCTCTTTTATTAAATAAGAATGTATATTATACATTTATTTAACTTTGAGAACGTTGAAACTTGATCTGTCATATGTCGTTTTCTTTGTTTCAATCGCTTTTCAATGCGTCACCTGTGCAATTTAACATATTTATTATTTCGCAAATTCCGGATCGTCTTTTTTTTTTTAAATTTAATTATTATTATTTCAATTATTGGTTGTTTGTGTTATTTTGTGTTTTTTTTTCTTCTTCTTCACATTATGAACCACATGTTGGGCATATGCAGCTGACGTAAACAATTTGAGAAACAAGACTCGGACACCGAACATCCTTCAAAACGTTGATCGTCCCCTTCCATCGCCGACATCGTCAATGAAGTTAAACGAAAGTGGCCCACTGTCTCCGGCATTATCGCCGAACACAAAGTCATTCATTTCACAAAAGTTACAAACGCTTAAGCAACGCAAATTAGATTTAGATAAATTATTAATCGAAAAAAATAATTTGTTGCATCAACTATGTCGCGAAGAAACAAAACTAATCGGTTCAACGTATTCATTGAATGATATTACAAATATTGGTGGAATAGATGGTGGAGACGGAAATATGGATCGATTAGGAGGAATAAATAACAATAATAATGCGTCGCTTCGAAGACACGTTGACACTGGCTTTAAATTACCGGAAAATTTATTGAATAGCAACGAAGATGATATCAATCAATTATTGCTTAGCAAAAAAATTCAACAACAAATATCGCAAGCATCACTCAAAATGGCCAACGATGTAACACAAACAAAGGTAAGACATACCAAACAATTTTTTTTTTTTTTTTTGGTTTTTAATTCATTTTCAATTCAATCGAAAACAATAATCGATTATTTTTGTTTATTTGTATTTTTCTTTTCTTTTTTCCCGAAAGTCCATTCGGCGTGCGCATAAGCAAAACTTTGACATAGCTCAACAAAAAATCCAAAGTTTAAATAATAATCTGAGTATGTTGAAAAAATGTGATCGAGATAGCATTAATGCAAACAATAATATGGGCTATGCTGCGATGAATATGAATAGTGTCATCAATGGAAGCAAATTATGTGCGGATAATCATGATTTGAAATTGAAACCAAACTTAAATGTCAGCTCAACCAGTTTGGATAATAGCAATGGAATGCACGAAAGGCGAAATTCGGCCGTATCAACTGGATCAGCGTCACAATATTTGACGGGATATTCACAAAAATATCGACAACGATGTGATAGCTACGGTGGCCACAGTGCACATGGTCAGTCAACAAATGTTAACAATAATAATAATAATAATAATAACAAAGACAACAATACTGCCGACAATTCAATGCATTCACCAAATTATTATCAACACCAACAAATTCCCCATTTACATTACAAAAGTCATGCCGATAAAGTGGCTTATGTAACAAAAGCCGTAGCTAATGCAGCTGCAGCTAATAATAATAATAATAATAATAATAATAATAATAGCAACAACAATAATCCAGTAAGCAGCAGTTCGACAAGTTCGACTGCAATGTCATCGCCAAAATATGGTCGCCTTAGGCCCTTAACAGTCGATACAAATACAAATGAATCGTATTATTATCCGCCAAGCGGTAATACGAATCATCAGCATCGAACGCATTTTCAGCAATTTTATACACAACAACATTCTCATCAGCATAGGCATAGTCCGTACACAGTTCATCGTGGACAAATTACACCGACTACATCAAGGAATGTCACGATTCATTCACAAATTAATGTAAATGCCGGAAATAGTGATGATGAAGATGATATTGCCGGACAATATGCAACATTGCTTACATTATCCGATCAAAATGAATTAAATCCATCCCATCAAGAAGATATCGATAGTCATCAAGAAACTGAAACACATTATTCAGAAGTTTTAGGACCTAAACAATCGGCACCATCGCCATTAATAATTGATCGATGCCAAATTCAGCCAATGTCTAAAGATGCTGCCGATATGCCAGCAAAATCAAAAGGACTCGGTGGCTATTGGACAACCAATGAAAATATGGAACGTATTTGGTGCACCATGGATAATCGGTAAGCAATAAATAACTTGAAATTGAAATTGAATCGATGATTATTGCATTCGATGTTGTTTTAGTTTTTCCAGTTTGGATAGGAAAAGCCAAAAAAACAAACAAAATAAGAAAATGCTTCGAAATGTTAATCAGCCGACAAAGTCGACTTCACTGGGAAGCTTTAATTTCATCAATAAACCAGATGAATTAACTGAGGCTAATCTGGCTGCAATCGCTCACCAAAATGAACAGAGACGTTCTAGAGACAAGCCATGGTATGTTATAAGTTATATAATCCCATAATAATGAACCATGAAAATAAATGGAACTTGTTTGTTTTCTGTAGGATTGAAACAGCATTAGATGGACCCCCAGCACGAAAATCTGAATCGATTTCACCAAGTTTGGCCTCTCCATCGATATATTATCGTGATAGGACTCGGTTATCATCGCATTCGATGCATTCACCTAGCCGAAATGCTGGCTCTATTTCTAGCACATCGAATACATTGACACCGCTGCAAACATCACAAATACTGAATAGTTTATCCAAAGCATTTAGTACATCGGCAACGGCATTACCAGCTATGGATACGGTTGTTATGAATCAACATCTTAAACATCAACAACAGCAACCAATGTCACCAACTTATTACCATAATACAGCAACTCAAACACCAGTTCATTTCGAAAATCAACCATCCGCTCTAATTCAATCCAAATTGAATTCACCTGATATGCCGTCAATGAACACTTTATATCATGAAAGTGTTAGTGTTATGACGCCAACTATTTCACCACTTGAAATTCAAATTGAATCACCGAAAAATGTGACAATTGTTCAACCGGCCAAATTTCAACCATACAAAGAAGTCAGTAAACCATTTGAAATGTCCGATTTCTACAAGTATTCAACGAAATTTCGACAAAAAACTGCCTCAGCAAGTCTGACACATCCAGAAAATTGTTCACCCAAATTACCACCAAAGAATATTACACATCAAATGAAAAATCCCCATCGACACATTCATTCCATTTCGAATGCAAATGTTGTCGACTCAAATGCATCAGCATATGCAATGAAAAATTTAACTGGATCATCTTCAGAATATTGATTGATTCACATTCTATAGAATAAAATCCGTAAAGCTTTTTCGACGTTTCATGCAGTGTTTGATATTTTGATATACATATATTCTTTTAGATGAGAGCTCAATTTTTGTACCGGAACGATAGCCTTTTTTGCGTTCATTTGATAATATATTCAATACGTAGCCAATATGTATGAGGTTTTTGGTCGATTGATGACCAATTACGGAATATTCGTCACATACCTGATTGATAAATAATGGTTTATAATATATTTATAAGGATTTTTCTTTTTTTCTTTTTTGATATTTGTGCATCGATTTCGATGCATTAGATTTGAAATCTTCAATTTAGGAAATTGTATTTTGAAAACGAATTTTTTTCAGAATAAAAAAATTAATTCATCCGTTTTTATAAAACACTCGTTGTTGTCATTTAAATGTTTCATTTTAATAGAAAACATCGAACTTGGCTTATTTCAATAATAATTATTTTTATTCGTTCATTATTGGGACCAATTCTGACAATAATTTTGTTTTAACCAATAAAACTAAATTAGTATGAACCGAAAATTGTTTGGTAATTGGAAATTATTTATATTTCATCATCTCATTTTTCGGTTCCAACGAGATACCATTGATTTCTTGCCAAAACAGCAGCATTTCGCACCAAGCGTTTTTTGTCATCAAGAGCATCTCTCAATCCGAGGACAACGTCTTGTGCGTGTGGTAGCAATACAAGCGATGTGTATTGTTTTGTAAGCGTTGACAGGATTTCAATGGCATTGAGGCGAATTTTCTGTAAAATAAAATTTAAAGCCACATAACATTTTCGCGCATCGATGTAACGATGTTGATGAATACAAAATTGAAATTTGCACAGATAATTATTATTTACCATTGAATCGGAATATGTACTGAGTGCGATGCAATTTTGTATCAAATATTGAATATTATCACGGCAATAAGCTTCCTGATCGTCTATCAAACGAGTTATAATTTTGAGAGCTGCTAACACTACCTTCTCTTTCTTTACCATAAGGCATTTGAATAAAATTGGACCAACCTAAAACACACACACACACACACAAAGAAAAAAAAGAATGAATTGCTATTTTTATTTCGTTAAAAACCATTCATTTGGAAGTTCGTTCAACCTTTGCGATATCATTTCGTAGGGCTTGATGTGGTGTCATCTTCATAATAAAAATAAATGCCGATAAATGATGTTCTGAGTATTTTTCAAGTTTGTGCCACAGTCCGGACAAGCACATTTGAAAGAGTTTTTGTTGGAATAAATGTTTGATTACTGGCAAATGTAATTGTGGAAATTCAGCAGACAATACTTCGAAGGCAGCAATTGCAACCTCTTTTAATGTTGGATTCTCCAATAATTCGATAAGCTGAAAAATATCAAACTGCTATTACAACGATTATTCATTATGGCTGGCAGATTTAAATTTCAACTTACAATATCGATGAGCTCAGATGCAACTGGATGTCCACGAGTGGCAAGCCCTTTTGAAAGCCACGACAACAGTTCGACGGCTTTTTTGTTGTGTTTTTTGAGCTCATCACGAATGAGTCGAACGAGTTTCTTCAAAATATTATTATGATGATCGTTGTCTGGACATTTATTGAATAACGTACCCAAAAGTTGATTTGATATTTTTCTGATATCATCATCTGCAGCATGTAACGATAATTGTGTCAGTTCATCCACAAGCCGTTCAAAATGATTTTCTAGATCAACGGTTTTCTCTAAATAGCCCAGCAGACCCAAACCAAAATATAAATCTGCCTTCAGTTGAAGATCCAAACACTTTAAATGCTTTTCAATGAGATCTTTTTGAGTGTTTGCATCCAGATCGAACATAACGATTCTCAAAATCTGGGACATTTCATACAGAAAATCATCATTAGGCGTCAATTGTTCGGCATTGGTCGCAATAAATTCTTTCGAATGAATCAATGCAATGAAACGATCAAATATATTGAATTTGGTTAACATTTCGATGTGCAAGTCTTCATTTTGATCATTTTCCAACACATGATGCAATACACGAACACCAATTATCCGAATGTAAGCTTTCGATGAATCACTTACATCAAATATATTATGGAATAAAAATTCAAGAATATCTTTGCGAAATTTTCGAATTGGAATCAAACAACAGAGAACCTTAAATAATTCGGCTATCGCAGCTGGTGGAAGCTGCTCAGATATGTGATCAATATCAAGGAGATGATCAACAATTTTCGATGACACCTCATCCGGATAACGTGCTGCAAAAGAACTAAGAATATTACTGCAATCAATGGATGTCGATTCATTTGCGTCCAGTAAATATTCGTTGATTTTCCCATAAACGGTATTCCGATGCGTTTGTTCTATTATGGCGGCCGTATTAGCTAGTGCTTGTAGCGATATTTTTATTAATTTTTCATTTTCGGGTAAATTTTTTTCCAATCCACTAATAAACTCCAACTGAGCCGATTCCAACAGTTTTTGATCAATTTCCGTTTCAACCTCATATTGCAGGCATATGGCAATAAATTGGGATGAATATTCGATAAGCGTTCCTTTTTGATCGCGACGATCAACTTTAGACGGCTCATCATCAGTTTCCATTGGAATAACTTGTGTCAAAAAGTCGGTCAAACAACGTTGTGTCACCATTTTTGCCGATAATTTGTTTGCTTCGACACATTTGCGTGCAATCGCAACCGAAGCCATAAACATTCGATTGTCAACATCCATAAGCCATGGATGAATTTTATCCAAAATAAAGGTTAAAATATTCGTTTCGGCCGTTACATCTTTTTCAATATTTATCAATAACATTTGTAAGGCATTCAATGCAGCTAATGTGACCTCTTTATTTGAACCGGGCAATAGATCCGTTTGCAATAAACGCCAAACATTTGAAAATTGTTTTTCAAATGTGTCTGGTGAAAAGGTTCGCGAACATTTCCTAAGCAAATGTAACGAATCCAATTTGGCCACACTTAAATTGCTCTCAAGTTTATCAAATAATAGATTCAAGCATTCGGTGGCAAATGATTCGTGTGCGCACAGACAATCCGAAAGTTTTTCGGCCAATTGATCACGTGTTATGTCCTCAGATTCATTTTTAACTGGATTAAAATCGATTGGAAAGTAACAAGCGACCACTTCAAATGCATCCTCTGCCAAATGTCCAAGCGGAAAAATCTTCACAAATTTCGGATAAAAATCAAATAAAACAAGTAAAAGACGTGGATCACGTTCACCATCCATTGCATTTATGAATCCATAAACGAAATCCGATCCCATATTTAGCAATGCTGCAAAAAAAAAGAAGAGAGATAGAAATGAATACAAAGGAGTTCGTTTTTATTGTTGGCATTGAATTCAAATTTGATCATTGTTTGTTGCACTCACCTTGAAATTTACTGTTGCTTGATTCAATAATAATGTTGTATATTTTTAATCGATCTGGACGCAATTGGCTTTGGCACGAAACATTTTGGAAAATTGCTTGTAATAATCGAGTGATGCATTCATCGGGTAAATTTGTCATTTTAACTAATGTCTCAGCACCGGATAATGTATTCGGTATAACTGAATGATGATCCTTGAATCGATCACAATAAAATGTTGTTATAAATTCCAATTGTGCTGCATTTAAAAAGCTATTTGGCAATTCAGCGAGAACTAATGACAATAGATTCATTGCTTTGATGCGAACATCGATGTCAGTTGATGTTAAAACTGGGCCCAAAGATCCGATAAAATCAGTTAAATCCAATTTATTTGCAGAGATATCTGAAAAAATTTTCAAATGGAAAATCTCATTGTTTAACTAATGAAAAAATGTGTGTGCTCGAATTACAAACCATTTCCGAATTTTTTTGCCGCTGCTAATATGCTGTCGTCATCTTCTAAATAATTTTCCATTTCAGACATTTTTATCTCTTACAAATCTCTTTGTGCGCTTACACTAATTTCGATCTGAGATCGAAATCTGAAATTTTTCGGAAAACTCTACGATTTTTACTCTGTACTTGTGATTCACAATGTTTTTCACAAATAAATAAATTTCCAACTAATCAAAAACAAAGCAAGTCTATTCTTTGCTGTATATGCATTTGCTTTGAATTTGATTCCCACTTTGTTTCACAATATTTCTTTATGTTTAACACATGTTATCGAACAAATGTAATAAAATAAAACGTCAAAATTTGACAATTTATGCGTTCAATGGCAACTGGTTGCGATTTTGGGTAGATGTCATTGATATTATACTTCAAACATCATCTTTCACAAGTTTTTGTTTCAATTCAAAAGACGTTAGTATTTGTTTCGTTCTCTTCTTTCTTTCCCCTCTTATTCGTATTTGTTTATCTATGTTAATATTCTTTTTCGTCATTTAATCGATTCGGCTTGAACGTCAACGCTTTCATATTCGGGCTGCACATAGCATTTATATTCAGTTTTAAATGATTTGTCGAACAGCAATCACATATTCTTTCCTTTCGTTTTCGTTTAATTTTGATTTGTAGTTTTTGTCTTTTCATTTGATTTTTGTTTTTGTTTTTTCTTGTGAGCCATTTAGTAACAGTAAAAACGTTTCGGTTGGCTCAACTTTGGTTTCTGCAATGGCATTCACCAGCTATCAATTTTTTCTTGCAATATTGCAAATCACCACCGGCAGCATCAATACATTGAGTACCAAGTAAGTGATTTTTTTTTGATTTTTTTTTTATCATTTTTATCATTTTTATTTATTATCCAATAAAACGTTCAATCGTTTTATTATTTTATTGAAATCGATGATCTGATTGATTTCAATCGCTTAAGTAGGTTATAATCCAACAAGAATCGTTTTTAATGAAATAAAAAAAAAAAAAGAAAAATTCAAGACAGGTTCAAAGTCTTTCATTTCTTAGAATGCAGTTTTTCTGACTCCATTTTGTTTTAACCATTAGTTGTTAGAGTGGCAATAGACGCCCGCATGACGTGGTACATTTTTATCATAGTTATCATAGAAACCTAGTCAAATGAATTACTTTTGAATTTCAGATGGGCCGATGGATTAGAATCGGAAGGAAAAGATGGCAAAACTAAAAAATTCGACCATCCATTTGTTCAGGCATGTTCAATGTTTTTGGGTGAATTTATGTGTTTGGTGACATTCAAAATTATTTATTGGACATTACGAAGACGTCGGGTAAGTTAAGACAAAATGAACTTCCATAGCCAACATCATTAAGTGATCATTGTATCCAACAGGATGGTTCAGAGGACACCAATGGATTGGTAAAAGGAAATCGTGATTTCAATCCATTCATTTTATACGTTCCGGCAATTTGTGATATGGTTGGTGAGTAATCACGAGTCTCGTTTGAACGTTAATCATTTATTCATTTTATACCGAATTCCAACAATTGATGATGATTATTATTTCGTTTTTTCTCCTCACATTTTCTGTCATATCAGCAACGTCGTTAATGTACATCGGTTTGAACTTGACATATGCGTCCAGTTTTCAAATGTTCCGTGGGGCCGTTATCATTTTTGTGGCATTTTTGAGTATGATTTTTCTGCAACGACGACTCGGTGCACGTGAATGGATCGGAATTCTTACCGTATTTTTCGGTTTGCTGATTGTTGGCGCAGCCGATTTTATTTCACCGAAAACAGTGCATTCAGATTTAGGACATTCGCAAAAGGAAGTCATCACCGGTGATCTGCTAATTGTTATGGCCCAAATAATAACAGCCATTCAAATGGTTTATGAAGAACGTTTCGTTTCCGGTATGGATATACCAGCATTACAAGGTAACATTTACAATCGATATAACAATGATTACTGTTCATTGTATACATACCGATCAATTGGCAAGAACAATTCACATGATTTTCATTTGTTACAATTTCAGCCGTCGGTTATGAAGGTTTATTTGGATTTGTCACACTTGGTGCACTTTTAGTTCCATTTTACTATATCAAAGTTGGAACAGCAGGAATGCCCATCGAAGATTTACCAGATGCTTTCATCCAAATGAAAAACAATTGGCAAATTATACTTGCGATTTTAGGCACCGTTGTTTCAATTGCATTTTTCAATTTTGCCGGCATCAGTGTGACAAAGGAAATTTCAGCAACATCACGAATGGTTTTGGATTCTGTGCGTACGGTCGTTATTTGGGCTTTTTCATTGTTGGTCAAATGGGAAACATTTAATTACCTTCAGATGTTTGGTTTTATTGTGTTGTTGTTTGGCATGTGTCTTTATAATAATATTGTTGTGCTTCAAACTTATCGCAAAATAGCCGATGCATTATCAAGACGCCGAAACTACGATAATGTTGTTGATGAACCGAATACTGTCGATAATCAGCCAGCCGATGATACCGAAAATGGAGCTTAGATAAACTGAAGACAGTCCAACACTTAATTAACTCGAATTTTGTTTTTAGACAGAAAGCAATAAATAAAAGACTTTCAAATTTGTATTTTTTCAATGGTTTTAAATAAAAATGAATGATTTAAATTGATATTTCCATTATTTGAAAGTGCAACAGAATGATTCATCTAAATTGATCATTTTAGATTTTGGTTTCTGAATGTGTCAAAGCAATGCGTACAAGGAATGCGCCAGTTTCTGAATCCAAGCCAAAGTTGAACAGAGTATGCTCAATGTTTTACCGGTCCCTGAATCCTGAAGTAGAATATTAATCTATTATTTATATGATTGAATCAATTATTTACAAGTCGGTGATTCATGAAACAGCATTTGGACCTCGATCTGAACTCTCTAAACCTTTTCCATGTACGCACATTGAAAATTGTATGGTTCTAATGGAAACATAAATGACACATCGGTAATTTGTATTCGTGCCATTTTTTATGTAATGCTATTGCTGTTGCAGTGGATAAAATCTAATTGAAATATTATTCAATGTTCACGCTTCTGTATCCGATATGCAACTGATAACTAAGTAACTGAACCATTTTTTGCGTTTCATTTTGTGACACTGGCACTCATGAGTCACTTGGTAATAGATGCCTGAATTGCAATAAATGAGACAGATAATTCAACTTAATGGATATTTTGTCAAAATATTTATATTTTCATGATGGATTTTTGCGCAGAATGTTTGAGGATAAACAAAATAACCATCTGTTCACACATACACGCAATTGTGTATTTGCATTTAAATAATAATAATAAAATCAAGCATTTTTTGATAAAGCAAAGTTATTTTTCTCAATCGTTCAATGAAGTAATTTTTGTTCGGAATGCCCCTTCTGCAAATAATGATATTTCATGTGCATTTGATTATTATTTTAAATAAATTTTAAGCCTTTTAAGAATTAAGAACATCAAAAGTGATTTGAGTTTATTTTTTATATGCATATATATATTCAATTGTTGTTTGTTTTGCTTAGGCCTACAAAACTGCATTCCATTTGTTAATAAGTTTATAAGAAGAAAAAAAATAATTGTTTTGCTTTGTTTTGTAAAGAAGAATATGAAATCATTTTTTATTTCCGGAAATTTGAAATTCGATTTTGGATTTACAAATTCAAACAAATTGCTCTTGAACTGCAAAAAGTTCTGGGTGCATATTTTTAAAGTGAGCGTTCAAATTTTTTTTAGAGCCTAATCCACGGCCACAATACTCACAAATGAACGGTTTTGACCAATTTTCTTCATTCGGATATTTTTTAAATTTTTTTAAATTTTTCAAATTTTCATTTGGATGATGCTTTCGGATGTGTTCTGTGAGTGTGCTTTTATATGTGAAGCTTTTATAAATGTTATTTTTCCAGCATGTTTTACATCTGTAATGTTCTTTGGCGTGTGTATTCCTTTTATGTTTGTTGAGATTAGATTTTCTCGAAAAACGTTTCTTACAAATTTTACATTGGAATTTTCGCGATTGTATCTCATCTTCAGATGATCCGTCACCTCTTTCTTCTGTATTACACACAATTTCTTGGTCGATCATACGTTTACTTTTCGTTTCAACGCTGGCATTTCCATCCCCGTGATTTTTATGGGTATTGATTATTTCAGGATTCCGATTAATCGATTGATCGGCGAATGTAGAATTGAGTGATAGACTACAGGATGCAGCTGTTATATCGTAAACCGGTGTGTTTTGTTCTGTTTCTTTTGATATTTGCGCTGATTCAGTGGACACTGGAGACCGTTCATTTAAATTTCCGGACATCAATCCAGTTATCCGTGGTGATTTGGATGTCATCGTGAAAAATGATTGGATTTTATCGATTTCGTCATCCTCGGTCCGAAGCACATTGGCATAGGTTAATGTCAATCCATTGCAATGAATAAATTTCGTTTGCAAATATCCGATACCAAATTTAAGTTTTTCTTATTGCATCGAAATTCCGGGATGATATTGCTGATAATGCAATGCCACGTCATTTATATTCCCATCAAAAGCCGCACAGTTTAAACATTGGATTTGATGGTTTTGCATATGACCCAGCATTTCAGTTTCATTGCAAGTTTTACGGCAGATACCACAAATAGCCGTAGTTAGTTGCTCATCCACGAACTCAATGTATGGATTCCTTTTGATGTCATGATTCATTGGATGGCCGCGATAATGTTCAATAATTTGATCTTTTGTATTGTACACCACATTTTCACAACAATCGCATTTAAATTTGTTTTGTATACGCAACGCTTTCAGTTCATCCAAAATGTTGGCCTGTAGACGGATTGGGCTAGGCGAATCCATTTCCATTGTCATTGCATGATGTGTTCTAAAATGTTCGTCCATATTTTCCTCACTAAAACCGCAAATAAAACATTCCTTTTTGTTCGATATATTTACAGCACTAAATTGCAGTCCTGGATGTTCATTTTTGGAATGTTGTTTCAATTCTTTGAATGTACCGCTTTTGTTACAATTGAAACACGCACCATTCATTTCAATGTGGAATTGAAATGCTTTATGAGCATCGGCGTGTTGAGCACTATATGTCCAATGTTTGTATATGTCGCTGATGTCATCGCGTGAAATCGAACAATAATTACATTGAAATTTGAGACCATTGGATGATTCATGCGGTTGAATTGGTTGATTGGCCGGTACAAGTGTTGTCGATGTGATTGATTGTGTTATTGTTGGTCTACTTTGCATCACATATCGTTTAGCTACGAGTCCAATTGATGGATCAATACTTTTTTCCACACCATTATCCGAATCGGATACTTCGTATTCATCCCAATCGCTTGTTGATGATTTGACTAAAGCTGCAGACAACAATTGTACTGGAATTTCATTTTCATTCTCGGATTTATTCAAATCATCTTCAATTTCGATTATTTCCTCAGTTTTTATAATTTTTGATTGCATCGTGCGTTTTGTCTCGCGTTCGGCCCGCGAAGCAAACACATAATTTTGATATGCATCTTTCAATCTGAAAATAAAACCAATTTCAGCAGGCTTTGATATATCAGCTTGAAGAGCCATTGTCATTACCTGTTATAAGCTGTGTTCAAAAAAAATATTTCAAACTCTTTTTTTGAATCGTCTAAAATACGATCGCGTCCAACTGATTTCGCTTGAATTTTTGGTAGAACATTTTTGAGTAATTTAGAGATACCGATTGTCAATTCATAGAACTCCTCTTGAAAGATCATTTTGAACCGGGTCTATCGTCTATAGCAAATTAAAGGAAACACGTTTCAAATGAATGTTCAATGCTTTAAATTTGATTCGATCGAAAAAGTCACATGTCAATTGGTTCACCACTAACGAAACTGTTCACTGCTCAATGTTTATTTTCGCGACAAATTTCAATTCAAATATGGATTCCAGTTGTTGTTCTCGAATGGAGCTTTTTCATCTACATATTTTTAACGTTTTTTATTTATTCATTTTTCTTCAAAAATCACTAGTCAAATCAAAAATTCGTGGAATACATATTTCGATTGTATAAATAAAATACATGCGGCGACATAAAATAATCAGTGTAGTTAATGGAAGATATACAACGCGAGAGTATATGTGTATGCGTTCGAATGGGAACTTCTCATCTACCAATGGTAAACAATAAACTATAAGCACGCAAATAACCAGATAAAGGTAATAAAAAAAAATCGCAGAAAGAGTGGGGAAAGTCCCTTTTCTGGATTTTTGGCTCAATGTTTGAGCTAAACATAATTGAAAACAAATGTCAAATGTATTCCTCCTAGGCAAAATGCAAAATTTTATCGAGAAAACCAAGTTTTATTGTGTGTAAAAATCGATCGCTTTGTTATGACTCCAGTTTTGTTCATTGACACGAAAAGGATAGCAATTGATGACATCGTGCTGGCGATGAATGAACATAAAATGTGTTTTGCCATAATGATCTAAGGGATTGTTTTTTTTGTTAAAAGAATTATTCAAATTTTTATTATGCGATAATTGGGTTTTTTCCCTTAATTTCTGATTTTTTAACAAAATTTTACTCGTTTCGGAGCATTTGGTGCTGAAATTGATCATTTTTGATGTTTAAAATTGGGCAAAAAGCTAACCGAATCAATTTTTGGTTAATTTGCCTGGTGATCACTGAACATGTCAAAGTAATGCGTACAAAGAATACGCCAATCGGGCAATCTTATGCAAAGAAGAAGAAGAGAAAAGTTGTAAATGTAAACAAAGTTATACTTCATGCTCTTTTAAATAATAATACAGAGAAAATTTTCTTACCGAAAGGAAAGTCGTTAGATTGAGGGTGAACATGTGACCGGCCACAATTGAAATGGGTCTATGAACGGCTTGTAAAAATATTATCATCATTCGTTTGAAACTCAAATTTTGCTTTAACCAATTCGAATGAAATAAAGCATTTGTTAAATTGTTGCTCTTGTGGAAAAGTAAAGTTGCATAATAGCATGGAACAAACAATTGAATGATCACACAAATAAAATAAAGAATAATAAATGTTATTGTTGGAAATTCGGAAAAATTGGTCTGAAAAAAGAAATCAGTATTGATGTTAGAAAATATTAGCTTATTTCAGCCGAAATGAACGGGGAAAAAATTTAGAGCCTACCACAGAAAGTTGAAAAGCACACGTGCAAAAAACTACACCACTGATTCCAAACTGCACAAAAAATGCTGATGACAGACAGCTTTTCACCAGTTCGACAAGACTGAATTAACAAACAAAAAAAAAACAAATTTTTGAATCACAATGCATATAATGTGTAGCTATTTAAAGTTTACCCCAAGTAACTATAGAACTGTTTCACGTGATTCTTCAAATTTGGATTCGCTTGCTCAGTTAATTTGTTTCCAATTGTCTCTAACCGATGAACTAAAACGTCCGTATGTCCATTGAGAATTATCAACAACATAAACTGGTATGAATCCAAAAATACATGAT
>GL501490.1:537754-569447 GCA_000149185.1 Mayetiola destructor
CAGATCTAACTGTTCCGAAGCTTAAGGATACATGATAAAATTGTCATCATGGTTGTTCCTATGCCTTGTATCAAGTACAAAATCCAATATAAAGATTGAATTTCATTTATTCCATTCGGATATAGTGTCGTTGATGACCAGAAAATCTCATTCTTTTTCCCATAGAAGCTTTGAATCCATAGAAAACCAATTGCCAGGCAATAGCACGTGAGAAAAATTCGGAAAAGTATTCGCGCTCTGCGATGAACATTATACATGATATTTGTTTCAAGCCCGTTTTTTTTGGAACTGATTTTATCGTTCAACTCCTTCATCACTTTGAACATTGCGATTCGTTCTTTGCTGTTCAGGTGAAAGAAAATTCCTCGCAGAAAAGCTGAAATTGAAGAGGTTGTGACAATCATGTTGTCCACAACTTGTTTCATCGAAGATATGAATAACACACTTGTAAACAAAGATGACAAAAACAAAATCGTGAAAAGGTAAAATAAAATTGAAACATGAAAATAGTGAACGATGGAGGGATTTATTGGTGCCAATAGTCCCAGAAACCGGAGAACTTTTACGTGCATAGAAAAATCATTCAAATCCATGTTTTGGCACTCGAAAGATGTCGACTTTATGTGAATGAATGAAGGCACTGATTGAGGGCGACTAAAGAATCGCACAGCGTATAGCGATATATAAAGACTTCGAATATATGATCTGCATACGCAAAGAAACAATTCAATTTGTCCATACCGTCTTAATTTGTCTAAATGGAAAACACTAAAATATTAATCGGAAGATTCGTGTCATTTCATGTCGTGTGACTCGTTAACATTTGATCAATTAAATGAAAAATTAAGAATGATAGGCATGCGTTTTTATATTTATGTTCCAACACTTTTGAGACAACAATTATTTATTTTTTAATTTCCCATGAATAATTATTTGTGATTGTAAGTGATTATGTTATTCAATTTTGTTATTATTTTCGAGGAAGAAAGAAAAAACAACGTAAAAAATCCAGCAACGGTGAAATTGAATTTGAAAAATTATAAAAATTGTTATTATCACGTAAGAGAGCATGATAATCCACTGCAATATGATTGTCCTTCATGCTCCTTACTGTCCAAAATGAACCGCATTGAGTCTGGTACGCCATTCTCATCCCATAAATTGGTCGTTTCCAAGATTTTTCGAACGACCTCCTCAAATGTTTCCTTAACACCTTCACTTGTTTTGGCCGATGTTTCCAGAAATAATGTTCGATGCTTTTTAGCAAAACGTACCCCTTCGTCTCTGGTAACCTCCCGGTTTGTTTGATCTATTTTATTGCCAACGACCATCTTTATCATATTTGGTTTCGTTCCGTAAATCTCCAATTCATTCAACCATGATTCCATTTTTTGAAAGGTGCTTTGTTTGCTCACATCATAGACTAGGATGGCTCCTTGAGCATCTCTGTAAAATTACGGAACAAAAAATCCGGATATTGAAACATACTTTGCATCAAGCAATAAATAAAAATCGTCATTTTTATTACCTGTAATAGCTCGGAGTCAGCGTTCTGAATCTCTCTTGACCAGCAGTATCCCATATAGCTTGTTTAAAAGATTTTGAGCTTTAGTATCTTTAAAAAACCCAAAGGAACACAAAAAGGCACAATAGCGCCCTCTTTTGGAAGCCAGATAATAATCGCAATAACATTTGTTGGTTCAATGAGAAGACCAACACCAAATCAGAACAACACCATTTGACTACTATCCAAAAAATGAGGGCGCCACCATGGATTTTTTTTGCACTAAAATTTGTATCCATATTAAAAAAAAAATGATCGAATACCTAATTTAACAAATGATCCATCGATTTCGATAATTTTGGTTTTAAAATCGACGCCAATCGTCAGGGATTGCTCTTCATCGAAATCATCGTCAGTGAATCGAAGAAGTAAGCTGAATAGAATGAAAAATTAATTGATTAGGGCCGTGAATTTCATTCATTATGATTCTTTTTTCATGACTCATCGATACACAATGTACGCCTAAATTTTCTATGCAAATACCTAGATTTTCCAACATTGCTCTCACCGATAATCAATATCTTCAAAGTGGTTAGTAGTTTCACATTTTCTGTATCCATTTTCAAAAATATCCGTGTTTTTGTTTGCTTATTTTGCTTTTCAAAAAGAAAAATTTTAGAACGCAATTGCAATTTTTAATCGTTGTTTTGCACTTTGGAATTTTTATTGCTCCAGCCTCGAATTAACTTCTATTCACATACAAAGAATCTCATCGATTGCAATAAATGATAATAATAATCACTAAACTAAGATGGAAATTCTTTTGATCTATCAAATTTGATTTTACCAAAAAAAACTGATTCCGAATGACATCAATCATGCTTTGTTTTCGTCAACATCAGATGTTTCATGAATGTATTGACAGTCATCAGAATTTCAATTGTCAATTGCTACATTGTCTGGTGTATGTTGATACGTTTGTCGATAAGATGGCGTTATAAACAGCTCAGATGGGAAATTTCGAAATCGCTTTTGATCGGTTTCAGAATTCATAATGGATTGCCAAATAACAATTCCAAATTTTGACAGAATATTCATTAGTAAGCACAAAATTAATATGTATCATGAATCGGTAATTTGTTCCGGTATTTTGAATAAAATACATCACAGCGAGCATTTGTTTCTTTATATAATATAATAACATAAATTTTTTACACAGTAGAAAATACAGGCGTAATCATTTTTATCCGTTTATCAATTAGAGAACATAAAAAAATGAGCATGTTAAAACAGGTAATTTTCAGATTATTAGATTCATGCGGAATCGTTGATTAAACGTTGAAATTTTGGAATCTTTATTCGAAAAAAAAATCAAATTTATTCTCTTCATTTTCTTTTTTCTAAAAAAAAAAAAAGTAAAAACAATCGAAATCAAATTGCACTTCGAATTTCGGTTACGACCCTAAATAAAACAAACATTGAATTATATTCATTTTTTGCCTTACGAAGTCGATGTTCAATAAACATGTCTTCATCAATACAATTCACTTTCTTTTTTATCATTTGGTGAAAATAAACAAAAAATATCTTTTCACATTCACAATTTTCTTTGGAATAAATAACAAACAATAAAATAATACGATTTATGTATTTTGAAAATTGTCGAAGTGTTAACGGCATAAACTTAAACAATTTGACAATTTGACACCAATATATCTTTTGGTTTCGGCCATGAAAAAGTCAGATTTGAGTTTAACCCACACCAAGGTTTCTTGATATAAATGATTTTCATGCAAATTTTAACCTCATCACATCAAATAAAATATAAAATAGACTGAATGCCATAGCAAAATGAAATCGTTGAACCCAAGGAGCAAAAAAAAAAAAAACAAAAACATAAAAAGAAAAGGGACGGGGTACAAATAAAAATTTGCAAGTTTTGTCATGGATTAGAGCGAATAAAATTGGGAATGTGTGACAAGGTGCTATTGCATGGTGTAGACGCGATCCAGAAACCCGTCCGGTTCCTCAAATATTGTAAATTGATTGTTGTGTAAAGTTGTTTACAAGATCAATAATAATTGTAAGCTTGTATTATTTTGTTCGTTAGTTACGAATGATGAGTTCTACTTGTGCTAATCATTTCGAATTTGATTACATATGAATTGTAGCAGCTGTGTATCTGGCTTCACCCCTTCGCCACGACCATTGACTCGGACGATACTGAAAATGGAAAAAAATGAAATTGATAAAATATTTCAATTGAAGCGAGCGACAGAGAGAGGGAGAGAGAAAAAAAAATAAAATATCCAATGAAAAACATGATAAGAACGAGTAACAAATTGCATCATTTCGCCTCAACTTGATTCACAAACTAGAAAATTCTTACCTTCAAATGCTTGAGCTGCATGAAATTTAGAAGAAAGAATATGATTGATTGTTCGATAAAAAAAAATTCGGATTGAATCATTTTCAAATGATTCCAGTGGAATATGATTTGGAATTTGGTACCGAACAGAAAAAGCCAAGTGTTAAATGTTTTGCACATGGAAAATCACCTAAATATTTCCTATTCCTAAATTCTATATTGTTGTGTGGTTTAAACTCACCTGTATGAGAAGTTGGCCACTTTTTGTGTGTGGATTGCGGTAAGCATAAAGTACCCACATCAATAAAGTGATCATTACAACGATTGGTAACAAAATTCCTATTGCAAAATTGGTAGTTGTCTGCTTTGGTTGGTGTTCATCATGCGAAAGTGCTGCTTTTTTAACATCCAATGATGGCTGATTGTTTGTTTTACTGGTGTCGGCATTTGTTGAGATCCATCGATCGCTATTGTTCACTGGTAATGTAACTTGTTGTTGCGATGAATAATTATTGCCTTTTGCACCCAACGCTGGACAACTGTCGGCTCCTTTGATAGTTGTACGTTCGCATCCACTTTGAATCCATTCTTGGCGCTTACGATCAGTGCCGGTCGAGCAACGATTCAACGAAGGACACCATGTACACTGTGAAAAATATAAAAATATAAAACCAATATTAGTTTAGCACTATGACAAGCAATATTGAAGCATTTTCACGGTTCACATTTACATTAAATGAATCGATTTTTGCTTTGAGACAGCTTTCACAATCGGTATGCTCCAAACAAGTTGACTGAGCGGTTAACGTGATGATTGTGTCATTTTGGATGTCTTGACCGTTGAAATTGACGCGATGATATTCATAGATTGTTTTACGTCTTGCAACTAAAACACAAGTAAAATAAATTTTAGAATTATTATTTTACATGCACATATTTAATGTGGCCACTGGCCACAACCAAAAAATAGCTTACAATAAATGGTTTTGTCGATTATATATGCATCCGATAAACCGATTTTCACAGGATGTTTTTCATCTTTGATTGCATCAATGGCCATTGGGATATTTTTGTATGCAAATGTAATGTCACCCGTATTATAAAGTGTAACACTAAATGTAAACAAGGGCATTGTTTTCATATTGTTATCCTGAAGTGGAACATTTTCCCAAATGACAGTAAATGCAGTTCCTGAAATGGTTCAGTGAAATGTTGATTATTAATTAGCCGAATTAATTTTTTTTTTTTCAATTAAAAGGAAAAAATGAACGCACCGTTATCGGCATATTTAACTGTCGAAACATTTGATATGCTCGTATCAAAATTAGCCATCAATGGTGCTATATATTGCGTTGCAGCAAGCCACGAATGAACATATTCACCAGTATAAAGAAAACCGCCAGTGGCAACTGTTACATTTCGCACAGGATGTCCATAGAATGGGAAGTCGAATTTTAGCTGTACAGTCTGCGAAGATAACGATAACACACAAATATATATATATATATATATATATATATTAATAATCATTTATCAACAAATTCGAGTGTATGCAATAAAATGTGAAATTTTCGCAAAAAAAATAAAACTTACAATGGCTCTACGATGAGATTTTGACAAAATATTGCTAACTGTATAATTTTTATTATCGGACCAATATTCATTGGATTTGTTTTTATCGGCTACCGCTATACTGTTATAATATTGGAAAAAATCCTTTTTTTGTGTGCTGTTTGTTGTGTGTTCGTTAATTGTTTTATTGATGGCATCATCAGATTCATCAATTGCATCGACAATTTTTTCAAAGTCATCGCTGAGTGATGTCTCAACTGGATTACTAGCATCCGTAGACAATGGTTTTGTGCCGCCTTCCACTGGCGTTAATTTATTTGTAGCTTTAGCCGTTAATTCGGTTGATTTTGTTGCGGTTATGTTTGTACTGTATTCTTTACGTTGTCCGGCACCGTTAACACCAAGTAGATGTGCTGTATCGATTGTTGTTGTTTCTTTTGGTGACTTTATTTCTGTATCATTTTTGGTTTCAGCTGTAGTCGTTACTGGAACTGTTGCGCTTGTGTCCCGTTTCAGTCGATGGACTTCAAATTCAAAGGGCTGCAATTGATCGGAGTCTTCTACAATGTATTTGTGATATAAGTCATCTATATTTTGCAAGAAAAGCAGGGCGAGAAAATGGAAAGAAAAAAATATTTAGAAACAAGAAGTCGTTAATATTAAGCAATAAATCGAACGAATATAAACATTATCAGCTAGAAGCTTATCGTTTTTTTTATTTTTTTTTTTTTTTGCTTCGAATAATAAATAATATTGATGAAAATAATAAATCGTCAGTAGTGTTACTTCATGGATGAACGCTGACTTTTACATAGTAACTCAATGAGTCTTGATAAACCCACATACTAAACAAATTAAGAATAGCAAAATATGTTGACACTGGTTCACTTTGGGACAAATACAAAGGCCAATCATTTATTAAAAGCCAACAAATTATTGCTAATTGAAGCATACACTTGAGATATTGCCGGACAATTTGAGACAATACAATTGAATTATTGCTTTGTATTCAATGCGTTCAATTGTTTCAATAATTCCATATTTCATACACATTGATAGTAATCGTTTGAATGCAAAAATGATTACACATAATAATAATTGGAGACATTTCAAATGGCTGGAAAAATACTGTGCATCGTCTTTTAATCGTAAAAATGATCAATATCACATGTATGCGAATTACGTTTTGTTTTTTTTTTTTTTTTGAAAAATTGAAATTGTAACAACCTCAACAATCAATCTTTCTATTCGATGCCATAGGTTCTGTAACCGCCTGACATATGACGAAGACAACATCATTCAATGGAAATAATTTCGAGTGAAATTCAAATCAAAAATTAAATGGTGTCATTAATCTCAAATTTACCATTCACCTATTCACATCTAAATTAATTTTCAAGTCCAAATAATTTGATTTTATTGATATTTATTTGTTCTTTAAATCGAATGCCAGTGCCAGATGTGTGCTCATTCACACTTTGATCAAACTCAAGCGAACAGCTTTTTTTTTTTAATTAAATCACAATGAATAGGAATTATCTTGATGGTGCTCGTTTGATATCATCGATATATTTAATATCGATATGCTATACACAAATATACAGACAGCAGACAACAACTGTCGTATATTTGCTGGACTAGGCTGGTTTTGTTTAGATTAGGAAATTCCGAATAATGAGTGATCTTTCGATTCTCTTGTCAACAATTAACCATTTGAAACAAATTCTACACTCATTCCATCGAGCAACTTTAAATTAATTGCTGTTTTTTTTTCTTCTCTTTCGTTTTTTTCGTCTTTTCTTTCTTGTCTCTCCGTTTTTCTCAATTTTCGTCTTATGAAATTGCGTTGTTCAAGCTATATCCATTTTATATCACCAATGTAATTATTGTTTTTTTTTTTCATTTAAATTAGCCTCATTTACATTATAACCGTATATAATTACTTACTATTGATGTGATTTGAAACAGAAAATTTAACAAAAAATAAAATTAATACACAAAATTTAAAAAATACACAATGTTGGTTCGCCATCTTTCCCTTACAATATTTCACGAATGACTGTTGAAATACGTCTCACTATTCGCTTTTGAGCACTGCATATTATGTCAACGTTATTGTGTATTTCTTCTTCTTTTTATATGTGATTCATGTATTTTGTTTCTCGTTCATCGTTATTTATTTTGAACGGTGACAGCTCGAGTCCAATAAGAAAAATCATCTTTTTAACTTTGTGCCTGTGTACGAATGTATGGTATGCGTTTTTTATGTTTGTTTGTGTGAACATGAATTCGCCGTGGTCGGATTCTAATCAATTTGACGTGTACTTGGATACTTTTTCTTGTTTTTTTTTTTGGGGAATTTGAAAAAATATGCCTCCGTCTGTTGCAATCATTTTTCCATTCAGTTTAAATTTCAATCGACTTTCAATGATCTCGAATATGATAAACAATATTATTTCCTTTGTTGAAACTTTATCAATTTTTATTATTATTAAAAATAAACGAAATCATTCAAAAATTTTATTTTATCAATTGATTGTTGAAAATGTGGTGTTCGTATTATGAATGGAGGCAATTAATAATAATAATCGACGCGTGTGAAAGAAAAAAATGACAAACTCCAGCCCAAATGAGAAATGAATTTTATTCAGAATTTCAACGATTTTGCAAACAATGCAGCCATCGCTTGCGTTTTGTTACCACCAGCGGCTCGTAATTCCGATACTGAATTTGCTCGAGTAAAACCTAGTTTCATGATCTCGGTGACATCGGCATCCGTAAATTTGTCCGTCGGCAGCAATGCTTCAGTATTCGATGATGTGGATGTTGATGTTGAAGCTCCACCGCTGGATGAGGATGTACCTTTAAATTTAAATTCAAAAAGTAGAATTTTGTCGTTTGTGCCCAGTCAGCATTTGTTGAGCATTGATAATAATAATGAAAAAATTTGGATTATAGACAGTACCTTGTTCCGCTCGGCTCTTTTCAATGGCCTTGAGTATTTCGGCAGCTTCGAGTGCATCAGCATTAGCTTTCATTTCGGCTTCTTCAGCCTTTTCAGCATCATCGCCCACATATGTTAATCGGCTGTGTGTTGGTAATTCATTTTCCGGCAAAAACGTAGTTTCAGTGCCACATGTTCCGATGCGTAAAACATTTCGTTGTAAATCAATGGTGCATTGATGACGTTTAAGCATATCCAAACCGAGTAACATGTCCATTGTTTGATCTTCCAACACCGAAAAACTGGTGAGCAGAAAAGACTTTTCGATTTGTACTTGTGCAACATGCACACGACCGATAATCTTTTGAACGCCAACACCTTTTGCGATACCCGACCACCTGTTTCATTATGTTCAAAATCATGGCATTTTTATCGAGAGATGATGATGATGATGA
Source organism: Mayetiola destructor (assembly GCA_000149185.1). Classification (NCBI taxonomy): domain Eukaryota; kingdom Metazoa; phylum Arthropoda; class Insecta; order Diptera; family Cecidomyiidae; genus Mayetiola; species Mayetiola destructor. The sequence goes on from GL501490.1 coordinate 546,598, forward strand.
TGATAATAATTTTTTCATTTTTATTTTATACGTACCGAGTGTCAACCAAACGCATGACATTGCATCTTTCAGCGCACGATGAACTCATGATGGTAGCCTGTGCACCCGAATCAACAAACGCTTTAACCGGAACACCATTAACATTACAATTGATATACAACATGACAACCGTTCCAAATGTTTCTGGATTGTATTCCATTGCAGCTTCCATATTTGCTTCGATATTTTTTTGTCGAATTTCTTCGGCAATCAGACGCTGTGTTTCATGATCAAATGGATCGGCTGCCATCATTCGAAGACGTTGTTGTTGACGTTCATGACGTGCTTGAATTTGTTGTTGCAAAGCATTTGAAAATCTTGCAAGATCGCCAGATAATAATGCTTCGGCCAAATTTGGATTATTTTGTTTTAGCAAAGCCAATTGATCTGGATTCTTTAAGAATGTTTCTCGAACCAGAGCCGGATCATCATCGGCACCAACCGAAATCGGTGGTTGTACACCACCCGAAATTGGAGCTTGAAGGCCACCAATTGATGGAGCTTGTGAGCCTCCTGGCACTTGAATGGCACTGAAGTCAAGACCTATTAATGCTGCAAATCAAATTGAATTTCTTCTTGTTCAAATAATAATCCAAATTTAGAAATAATTTCGGCAAAACTTACGATTCGAACGTGTATTATTCGATCTGTTTGAGGCTGTCGATACGTTCGATGATTGCATTATATGTTGTAATAGGACCACGTCACCGTCGCCAATACCATGATCTTTCAATGATTTTTTGTCATCTTGTATTGGTTGTCCTTTGAACAATATAACTATTTCGGCTGATGGAAAGCCTGATTCAACTTCACAAAATGCCTTAAAATTCTCAAGTTCGAGCTCTTCCGACACATCCAATTCAAAAACATAGTCGGATAATGTAGTCACGGTTATTTTCATATTTATTTTTTTTCTTTCTCCTTCTATGGATGGAATTTGTCTTCTCAAAAATAATATTCTGCTCGTTCAGGACCTTTAGTCGTTTTGAAAATATTGTCGAGCCAAAATGAAAATCCCAACTGACATATTTTATTATTCATGATTATTATTATTACCGAACAAAGACGATGACTTTCAAAAAAAAAAAAAAATGACTTACCCGTGAATGATCTCTTTGTGTGTAGAGAATATATGTCTTGTTTATACAAACACTTTTCGTTCGTAATTTGACGGTGATCAAAACGAATAGAAATTATTGAAAAATTATTCTAACAAACAATTCAGTCTGATATCTATCTATATTGAATTCGTTTCGTAATCGGCATAAAAAGTTAATTTTTCCAAATTTTCTCTGCAAATATTGAATTTTATTGAATTTCTTTAACGAAAATACAATGGAGTTAGTAGCTATTCGTTCTGTCACTATAGTCAGCATTTAATGTCAATTCTTTTGTTATTGTATTGCACAGACATTAAATAAAATTGATTTCGCCGCCTGTAGATGGCACCTCTTCATCGTTGAACATTTCTAATGGGAACAATATTTAACAGAAATATCCACAATATTTCATCAACATATACAATCGGAAGGATTTCTTTCATTATATTATTGCAATTTTTCGAAGTTTTTCCAATAGTTTTTATGATTTGTTATTTAATGCCGAAGGAGAAAAAATAAAACCAATTCATATTCCAATTTACAGCAAGCTACCACTGCACTTTCCAAATAATTTCGAAATACGTATATCAAATTACGTAGACATAATTCATAGAGATACATATTGTGTTTTGTAGAAGCGAAAATTGCGTTCGTTCTTCATTGAAGTTTAGATCAGCTAATTTTGAAGATAAAATCTCAATAAAATGATGTCGATACAATGAATCGATGATTAAAGTAAAAAAGTGAAATCAAATAAATAACATTTATAAAAAAAAATATTACGTTTTCAATGATATTAATATTAATAAAGTGCTAATTATGTCATTGAGGCCATAAACTCACAACATAACCATACAAAGAACAAATAGTGAAAAGTTATCTTTTTTTTTTCATTTCGAAAACGGGAAAAATCCACAAATCAACATTAAACTAAACAATTTAGTGAATCCTTTCATTTATGTGATAAACAATCGAACAAATATCAATTCAATTATTCAGCATATTGAGAATTTAAGTGTGAATAGCGATAAAAAAAAAATAAAGAAACATTTTGACAAGGTGTACATTGTTGTTTTTTTTTTTTAGTGGTACGTGACTATCTATTCCGACGCAATAGAGCTCTTTTTATTTCTGTTTTGATTTTCGAATGGAAATTATCTCATTGCTGGTTAAATGCTATATTTGAGGACATTTATTGCATTATTTTGTTACATGAAAAAAGGAAAATTCACTGTGAACATTTGAATTAATTCAAAAAAAAAGAAGAAAAAGAAAAACAGATCAGATAAAAGGTGACATTTCAAATAGTTGCTTGACTAGCGAAGAAAGCTACTTATAATAATAATACTAATAACAGATTGAATCAAGGAAAGCCACGACAAACGAACGATATTTTGTTTTCATTTGTTGTACATTATTTTAAAGTGGAATATCAGGTGAATGCTCGACTGAAAGGTCATTTTATTCATTCAATTGCACTATCCCACCCAATACTGTCACAATACGTACAGATTTATACATACAAAATTTCAATGCATATATAAATAATAGATTTGTAACAATTTTTCACATTTTGAATCTAATGCTTATTTTATCGGATAGTTTTCATTGACAGCAAGCGAAGACGAGATTTACACACAAAAAAACATTCAGAAATTTAATGATTAAAATTCACAAACCGAATTAACCGAAAATTCAGTTGAACTGAAAACATTTGCTATTTTTGAGAATAATTAAAGAGACAATTTATGACAGGATGAGTTCAGATCCCAGTCCAGCAACATTGCAACATTCATCATCAACAGAAACAGAAAAGGTATAATGAATTTACTGGAACGCCTCAATTGTTTCCACAAATGGAACAAAACATTAAATTTTTTTTTTTCATTTGTAAATAAATTTTTATTTTAGGTATTTCAATGGATCAACGAATTATCCAATCCAGATACACGCGAAACGGCCTTAATGGAATTAAGCAAAAAACGTGAAAGTGTTCCAGATTTGGCTCCGATGTTATGGCACAGTTTTGGTACAATTGTTGCATTGCTACAAGAAATAATCAATATATATCCATCGATTAATCCGCCCACATTAACTGCCCATCAATCAAATCGTGTTTGTAATGCATTGGCTTTGCTGCAATGGTATTTAGTTTTTTATTTTATGTTTTTTTTACCGTTTAAATCAGAAATTCATTTAAAAGTGTGTGTTTCATTTGATTTTAGCGTCGCTTCGCATCCAGATACACGATCGGTATTTTTAAATGCTCAGATTCCATTGTTTTTATATCCATTTTTGAATACAACATCAAAAACAAGACCGTTTGAATACCTTCGACTAACTAGTCTTGGAGTGATTGGTGCCTTGGTGAAGGTCAGTATCAATTAACCGAATCATTTAAAGTGAAACACATTTTTTGAGTGGTTTTATTTTTTTGGTTGTTCAATTTTCATTAACACAGACTGATGAAGAAGAAGTGATCACCTTTTTGTTGAGCACCGAAATAATTCCATTGTGCTTACGCATAATGGAATCTGGATCTGAGCTAAGTAAAACGGTGGCAACCTTTATTTTGCAAAAAATTCTTTTGGATGAAAAAGGTCTGTCATATATTTGCCAAACATTCGAACGATTCTCTCATGTGGCGATCATTTTGGTGAGCTTTAAAATGTTATTATAATTTAACGAAATGAAAATTCAATAAATCTAAACAATTTCTTCAGGGAAAAATGGTCATTCATTTGGCAAAAGAGCCATCAGTCAGGCTACTCAAACATGTGGTTCGTTGTTATCTTCGCTTATCTGATAACCAAAGGTAAAATTTTAAATTAATTTGATTTAGTAAATTCATTGAATAAACAAATCAAATTCTTCTTTTCTTTTCTTTTTTTTGTTGCAGAGCTTGTGAAGCTCTTCAACAATGCTTGCCAGATCAATTACGTGATACAACATTTGCAGCTTGCTTGCAAGAAGATAAATCAACAAAACATTGGTTGGCATTATTGATAAAAAATGTGGACAATTATTCAATTAATCCACGACAAGTTGGCATATCTCCGTTGGCCTCATAAAATAGTAAGTATTCGCACCAAACAATAAATCATTCGATTGCGTGCAAATTGCTCATGGTGACTGGTTTCTTTTTTTTTCTTCAGCTCTCTGCACATATTCAAATATGATATTCCAGATTCATCATGAGCATTTGAAGATTGATGCATGTCTGTGAATATCCAATTCCACTATGGGCTTACTGGTAGTGGATGCTGGAAATGATTTCAATCAATACATAAAACTGTGAAAGAATTTGAAGCGTTTTCTTTTTAAATGTGAAATATTGTTTATTCTTAATTCGTAAGATGAAAATTTTTGGAATGAAAATTAAGATTTTTCATAAATAGCATTCATTTGTAACATAAAAATGTAGTTGAACGATTTAGACGGAAAGCCAGGAGATTAAAAAAATGAGCGTGTAAAGCAGCAGCTAAGATATTAATACGAGAAAAGCGGTTTTTTTCAATAGAAATACTGAAGAATCCTATATATGATACAAACCACAGTGAACAAATATTAAAAAAAAAGTTGAATTTGGAGAAAAAGGAGAAAATATTCCTTAAAAATTTGTTAACATTGAGTCTGCCAATGATGTTTGCGATCACTGGATCAAAATGATGTATTTAATTTTCCAATAACATTATATTTAGAAGAAGAAAATAACAAAATTAACAACATCCAAAATGAAAAGTGTTATGGTGTTCTAATAAGTTAAGAGCATAAAATTAATAATTGGTACAGAATGTGTAATTTAATCGAACAATTTCGAAAAACTAACGATAATAATAATTATGTCAATGAGAAATTTGTTTAAATTTTCAATAAATAAAACTCTATTGCAAATCGATTCAACCGGATTTTTTTGGAATTTTTCATCTATTTTATTCACATAACAGCCATTTTCGTCTTTGTTCATGAATTCTTATCCCAATTCATTTTGAAATAACTTTTTAACAATTGAAATAATTTTCAATTGAATTGTATTTAAATAGAAAATTCGTTATTCTTTAGAAACAAACACACAGCCATGAAAACGTCGCAAATAATTCGATTCACAAAAGAAATGAGTCTCGTTTTTTTCCAAGAAAAAAATGGACATAAATGTAAATTTTAAATCTACGGTAATTCTGGGTGAGATGCTGCCAAAAGTAATGTTGTGATGGCCGTTATTCGATCGAATAGCACTATGCCACGACATGAAAAACGGAGAAGAAAAAAAAAGTTTCATTTGTTTGTTTGGACATGATAAAGGCGAATTATTTCAATTACAATTTCATAGACTTTTTCAATATATTGCTCAACTTTGACCGTTTGCATATCTTTGATGCTCTCTTCAAATAATGTGTTTAAGTGAATTTGGATCTGGCCATCACAGAACAAGTTTTGATGCTATATCCACTTTTTCAACTGTCCGATTGAATGTAAACGTATGCAAAATAACGACCAACGGGCACTTCTTCTTACATTGTCTCACGGGCTATATGAAAAAAAAAAAAATAAGAATGTCCGGCCGAATTTATTCATGAAAATAAATATTCCACTGACCTTTGAACCATGTTCATTATTTTCTCATGTCAGTTACATTCAACAACATTCACACGATTCATTTTAAAAAGATATTCAATTCGCTTTAGAAGAATAATTAAAATGAGAAGCAAAATTCTATTCATTTCAAATGTCCCCACAGACATTTTTCGTCTACATGCTTGGGCCGATAGTATACCCACAGTTTTTTTTTTTTTGGTTTCATTTGTTGTGCGAATAGATGAAAGGAACCCTCCAATGGTGAAAAAATTGGAACGAAACAATAACCGTAAACCAGATTCAAAAACGATTTCAATTGTTCAATGGTTCGTTAGAAGATTCATTTAATTCGATGAAAGGATGCCACTCAGACTGCCATTATTTCGAGTTACTTGAAACAGATTTTAGAAAATATACATTACATCGCAATTTGAATGTAAATGGGGAATTCAATTTATAAACAACAAAAAAATCGAACAAAATATTGGTTCAGTGTTCGGCCATCTCATGTGAAGATTTACAAAATTTCGGCAAAACTGTTTGAAAAGAGCGTATGGACTTCGTATTTGATTGATGTCGTAAGCTGGAGGCCTGCACGGAATTTTGAATGTTGCGCAAAAGCATAGATAAGAAAAACCACAAAGCAAAATTTACTCTTTCTTTCACTAGCATTGGAATCAAGGATTTGGATGCATTTTTCGGATTTTCCACTTCCACACATTCACTCATTCCCTGATTCTATTGGCAATTTTGTATTCCATTTTTATTCACTTTAATTTTGCTTCACCTGCAGGCTGCAACTGAACGCTATGAATAGAAAATGGATGATACTATAAAAATAAAATAAATAGACTTGTCCGAGCCCAATGCAAATTGCAAAGTTAGCTCACCACAATGTATATATATATTGGTGTGTACAATGTACATATTGAACTGTATAATGTATATAGTGCATAGTGCATAGGCTCCCTAATCAAATATCCAGTATCCGTGTAAGGACGTCTATGTACTGCATCATATGTGTGTACAGTGTGCAATCTACATATCTGCATTCAATTGCATCCGTTTATATGTTATACTTTGTACTTGATGTCTGGGCAAAAATTTACGCATCTATTTACGCATAGACTATTGGACGTAATCAGCATAATTATATTGTTCTCCCCTCTCCATTTGATGCCGGCACGCGAATCAAAATGCATTTCATTCGTTCGTTGCATTTGTGTAGAGTTGATTTCCAATGGTGACCGACGAACGAATGAGCGAATGCTGAATTATGATTCGATTGAAATGAATATGTCTGTTTTATTTGTAAATTGCAATGGTGGAGATGATTCATTTTTCCACCGAATGCATGCCATTTTTAAAATATTATTTCCTAGATATGTATCTTTTGATATGAATCGCAAATCTCTTCGGGACGACTGAAAAGTTTCCCACCGAAATGCGTATTCCAAAGTAGGACTCTTGGACATATTTCATTTTTATGTGGAACAAATTTTCGGGACGACACATAAATTTAAGCATTATTGTTCACTATTCGTGCAAATGGCTGCAAAAAATATTTTCATCCATTAAAATCGAATCGATATAAGCGGAAAAAACTCCCAACAGCGAATAAACATGCAGATAGATATATGGCACCCTTTTAACAATCCAGTAATTTTTTTTCCTTTGAAAACATTGACGGAAATGTTGTTTCCATGGAATAGAAATGCCGGAAAATGATGTCTATTGGTTTTTGATATAGCCGGTAAAAAACGATCATAAGACTTTTAAGATTCCTATAAATTATTTACAATATACAACGAGGTAAAATGAAGAGTCAAATGAGTAGTGATTTACGCTGGCTTGGAATTCCTGTTTCTACTTTCGAAAAAAAGAAGCATGTTAAATCCAACGACGGACTATTTTTGACAGGAAAGCGAACAAAGTACCTAATCAATGTAAACTATCATCATTCATCATCCCTCTTCATTGGTACATGCTTTTTATTGGATGGTGGCCGCACATAGTTCAAGCAGGAATATATTATTTCTGTGCAATATAAATTTGAACGGAAAATGTCAACTCGAAAATCTTTGGACTTTTTTATTCGGAAAGGGGTTAAACAATGGATGCGCATCAGGTACAAGTTGGTTTTGCATTTAATTAATTCTCAAATTTCATTCTTCGGGTTGATTTTAAGCAATGAGAAATGAGCATAACCACAAATGTCAATTAATTCATCAAATTCCACAAGAATGTGGATTTGTTCAATATTTTCGATCATTTAAAATAAATGAAATGGCCAAGTTCAAGGATTCCAAAAGTGATATTTGTTCAAATTCTTGCACAATGGCATATTGACATTTGTCATCATTTGAAAGTGCCGCTGATGCAAATTTGGACAATATCCATAAAATTATTATCCGCGAATCGCGATCGCTGAGTAAAAGCTCGCCAACTGTGTAATTTTCTATTCAGAGGGACAATTTTTAGAACAGTCTGAATGGAATAGAATTAAATACATTCATGATGATTAAATGGCAACACACAAACATGCCCGACCGCACTTTGGCTACTTTTTCGTATTGATAATTTCATTCACATGGAGCCATTTGATCAATGTATTTTTTTGCGAGCGTAAACAAAAAAACGTTCTCGTTTCCATTCGACATTCGTGTACGACGATATGAATTGTGAGAATTTATCATCATCACCATCACCATCAACATCAACATCCACATACATCATACAGAAGTGGTCGACTGTTTCAATATAAAAATATACATGAATCCGACCAACACTGTTTTGTATTTTTCTTAGAAATATTTTTTTTTTTTTTCTACAAAAAATTATCATCTTTGCGAAAATGTGGAAGTGTAAGTGTGAGAGGACGACATAACAACGATCACCAAACGAATGATAAGTAACAGAACAACTTACTTCGCGCGCCCGTTCAACGCCGACGAGACGAAAACTGAAAATGAAACAAAAGAAATCGAAAAAAAAAAATTTCTGTATACAGACAAACATTTTATTTCGAACACTTAATGTAATATACAATGATGGAGAAACAGGCATACCACATACAACGTCAATGATACGAAACACAAAGTAGCAGCAGCAGCAGCAAAAGTAAAAAAAAAAAAATGTCAGCGACAGTGGGGCAAGTTACAGTGGGCATTAATGAATTTATATGAATTGAGAACAGTGAACAAGTAACAAGAGAAGGAACGAAAGAAAAAAAAAAACGTCAAATAGTCGGCAATTTTTTTTTAAATTAAGAACACCGGATAATACTTTCGTCGCGCAATTCTCATTGAGTCAGTGCACTGAAATATTAATTCAATATATTTTCCATTGTGAAAAACCAAAAAATATAGAACATTTTCAATCGATCGAATTATATTCAAATAGTCGATTGGTGTCATTGCAAAAATAAAAAAAAGGAAAAAAATCACAAAATAATATATATATATATATCAAAAGTTCTTCAAGTGGAAAACAACTGTATGGTAGCTAAATATATACATACATAAAAAAAATTGTTTGTTCAATTTAGTTTGTGGAGTGATTCAAAGTTGAACTATTCCAAAGATTGACACCACACAGAGATTACGAAAAAAAATTTACCGCATTTCCAGTGAACTCGAGCATACAATTTTTGTCATTTCGAAATTTTTAACCAATCTCAAACAAACCAATTTCAAGCAATTGTCAAATCGAAATTTCAAATCAATAGAAATCGCAAAATGAATGTGGAAAATGGTGCAACAGGTACGTCTATCAAACTCGTGTCGAAATCATTTGATATTTGGTGCGAAATTATTGGTGAACTTTTATTGTGAAATCGTAGTTAATTGCGTTTCATCGTCTCCGAAAAATTAGAGAATTCATTTCATAGGATTTATCGGTAATTCAGAAAGAGAAAAAGAGAGAAAGAAAAAGAAAGAAAAAAAATAATATTATCATCTGACAATTGTATTGATTGAAAGCAAGAAGAAAAAAAAAATGGGATCGCATGCCGCATGACGTCGCAAAATTAACCGAAACCAATGATTTTGAATTCAAAACGACGAATTAACACTATTTTATCATCCTGTCGATCATATCATCTGAAAAGTGCAATTTTGGCATATATATTTTTGCCAAGAATAAACTCTTTCAAGGTCAAACTGATCAGAAAAATGTGAGCACATTTTGGCGTTATTAGTTTTCAAATAAAATGACGATGACGACGACGACGATGTGTTCGCACACGAGTAGTTCATACTGGTTCGCTTGTTTGCTGAACAATTCGCATTGAATTTATAGCAGACCAAATCGGTGAATTTGTATGATAAAAATTCCTTGGAAAAATCCATTTTAATCTCGATGAGAGTTTCAGATTGAGTTACCTCACATCCAAGCGATTTGAATTGAGTCGATTTATGTTTGGATTTGTCGATATTATCGTCAACACTTCTATTCATATCATCATTTCATTAAGTTCAGACCGAATATATACCAAAAGAAAAGAAGAACAAAAAAAAAAAACGAATTTACTCGATGATGACATTTAATATTTGAACGTACAATACATTATTATAAGGAGTATCGTAGTGATGACGCGTTCACGTTTTTTTCATTTTTTCTCTTCTTCTTTTTCTTCTTTTTCTTCTTCTTCTTCTTCTTTATTTCTTTCGTTTCTTTCCTTTTTTTTTCTCTTCATTTTATTCATTTGGATTATTTTTCTACAAACGGCGAATATTTCTGGCGTATTTGTATATCTTGTCGGTCACATCTTGAATACATATGGAAATACATGGAAACCGCTCAATTAACAAACGATATATGAATGTTTAGCTGTTCTGTGTGTTCTCAATTCGTTTATTCTTGTAGCCATAGAGTTTGCCATTATTTGAAAAAAAAATTGGCATGACGGAGACAATGCCGACTGCGAATTGTATAAAAGTCATTGCTCATCAATGCGTCAACGAATGAACGTATTTGAGACTTCTCTTTTGCGATACACACATTTAAAAAAATAGAAAGAAGAAGAGAAGAAAAAACGAACACTTTGTGTTCGCCCTCTCAATGCCCCATGCTAGCGGATTACAATGTCAAATGGTCTATGCGAAACGTTAGTCACCGTTGGTTCGTTGATTCGTTTGCGATGCGTACACAATTCGGTATAACAAATTTCGTAAATGATCAATTCACGATCGATTCGATTCCGCATTCTGTGTCGCATCGTTCGTAGGAGAGAAATTTTATTGTGTGGGCATTAATGATCCGTGAGAATATGGAGAAAAATCAGTAATAGTATATTGTACGGCAGGGGCAATTTTTTTGCGGTTCAAATAGACAAATTATTATTATATCGAATTTCTCGATTTTAAATGAACACATTCCACATTCATGTCCATTAAACCATCACACATTTTGGCTCATTTGTTTAATTGAATTTTGTTTCGTTTTGAAACCGAAAAATGTGTGTTTTTCGGCCACATTTTACATCACTTGGCAACAAGCATTTTACAACGATCGTATTCGTCATTCGTCTCACTATCAAACGAATCAATGGACTTTAAATGGTTATTATTATCATCATTTGAGTATATGGAATTTGATGGGTGTTTGAATGAATACATGCCTATACTCTGTTCGACGAAGTTACTCACTATTTGCTATACTATTTGCATAACTTTATGATATTCAACTCATTTCAATTTTCGACTCATAATGTTTGTTGGAAATATCGCCGTCCTTGTTTGCATTACTATTTCCAATGGTTGTTTGTGTACGGCAACAGGCAGCAGACATTTGGTATATTGCTTTTGCGTTGGATATTAACGTTCAATCATTTTATCGCATACTTTGCGCACATTTTGCACATTTCGCACCTCGTAAAACAATGTTCGCAAGCGAGACGTCTAGATTTCATGCGGAACATATAATGACGGAAATTTATTCATTCGAGATTTCATGATAAAATTAACTAAACGAATCGCTTTAAATTGATTAACATTAGGAATATGAACGAAAGCGACCAAAAAAAAAACCTTATACACAGACAAATAACAAACACCAAATCTCATGTACGATTCTTTTACAGGTTATTATTACGGACCCAGCTCTCATGAACCTCATCATTCCCGTCGCTTCAGGTATGTCATAAAATGAGGAAAAAATTTGTTGCTACGATCTATCTATGTTTTTTGTCTAATAATTTTGTTATGTGAATTTAAAATAATTTCTGTGACTCACAAAGCATGCTTTTTGATAACTCATTTCAATTCATCAACTGCTTCGACAATGATAAAATTATAAGTTTGAACTTTTCATACATGTATGTACATTGTATGTTGTACATCACACATACACACAAAAAAACGATATGATAATAAAAATTGTGGGCATCGCCCCAGAATTTCTGACTAATTCAACAAATATTCTTTTTCAACGATCGATCATTCCCTCGATATGAGACACATTTTAAAAACCCAGCCGCACGCTTCACAGTTTGTCATTCGGACAAGCAAAACGATCTTACTTTCTCATTTCTTATTGTCTCATTTTTTTCGCATATATGTATACAATTATACGAGTAAAACAAATAATATAAGATTTAACATATCTTTTATTTTTTTATAACACAATAAAATGCCTGCCCTGAATCAAAAAGCTTTATTGAAAAATGAAGGAGATAATAATAATTATGGTGCTCTCGCATTACATGTTACCGCATTACAATGCATTGAATGATTTAAACCCGATATATTTTGCTTGATGCATCATCGTACACGGTATACGGTACACACATGTGCATTGCAATTATTTTTTTCCTTTTCACAAATATCTTTTCTCGTATATATTTTTATATTGAATGGGGTTTGGTAATTTATTTTTGGCTCGAGCCAAAACCCTTTTATCACTTTTCTTTTTCATTCGATTCAGTTTTGTGCATGTGTCATTTGGTCGAAAATTGTAATAAAATGTCGCATTGAAAGTTTTTGCGTACAATGCACAAGAAAATTTGCAGATGAGGGCAGATCACACACAACGGTTCATCATTAACAAATGGTTTTTTCATTTCAAATACTTGAAATAAACGATAGAAATATCGAATATTGAGCTTTTGCCAATTTACCGATCGTCAATATGTGTTTATGTTTAACATTTAAGAACCACAACGAATAAACACTTGCCTGCAGCCCGTTTCCCATAAAATGTTCAAACTCTTAAAAGAGTTCATAGATTTTATGAAATTCGTACTAACACCTGCTGTTTGTTGAACAGCAATCCACTTTTATTTTTCATTTTTCGTTTGTTTCTTTTTTTTTTTTTTTGATTATTTTTCTTCTTAAAAATACATTCATTGATGTATCTTCTTTATTTTTTTCGGTAAAAGTACGTTGTACATCGACATATAGCCCACGTTACCACCGATGCATATAAGAATTTTTCAATTTTCTTAACCCTATTCTCTCTGCACATGGGAACAATGCGAAAGTGGTTTTTTTTTCTCTTTGCTTTTCTTAATTCTTTCTTTTCATTTGCTCCCGAATATAAGGACATCCAGTTATTCTGGACTCAAATTTTACAATAACAAATAAAATAAATATGATTAGGCCTCGATCGCTTGTTACTGGTATTAACCTTGCTGAATATGCTTCTGTTCACCAAATTTCCGGGTTTCTATCTTGTTAGATTTGAGTAAATGTTGATTGGCTTTCGTATTTTGCCGAAATTAAACAAACGATACATTAAAGTTGAAATTGCAGCTGACATTCAGTTGGCTTTTTCTTTTTTCTTCTTTTCATAATGTTTTTTCATTATTTTTTGTTTTTTTTTTGGTTAAATCCATTGTTACTTGTTACACATGAATCAACCGTAAACTATATTTTCGTATTTGTTATGTTGTTTTTATTGAATGTTCTTCGTTTTCTATGTTTTGGCAATAACTCCCGACAATTTCTTTTTATTTTATCAAAATTGTATTGCTGAAAAAGCCACACCATATGCTAAATACATATATTCATTCGTCGTATTCTCAATAAGTTTCATTCCTTTGATAATAACATTATTTTTTCGATCATCATCAATCTGCCATGCATCGCCGAAAAAAAAAGAAAACCAAAAAAAAAAAAAATAGAAAGAGAAGAGAGACAGTAGAATTGATGATTTTTAAAATTATCACACATTTATATGTACTATTTATATTATTCAATATAATAAATTTGTACAATTGAATCCTGCGTGTGTGCACTGCAAAGATATATATATATAGAGTGATTACGTTTTGCAAATGAGAAGATAAAGTGCAAATTGCAAAATCATTGAATAATTCTCTTTCTTCATTCCTCGATATTTGTCTCCGTTTCTGTTTTTACATTTTCTTCGTAGTCCTTAACATCGCACACAGCACGAAACATGCAATAAAACATCATTAATTTCGGTAAAATTTATGAGCTTACTGGAATTTTACCATCGTGGCTCGTGGAACCGAAATGAATGCAATTTTATAGCACGTGCAAAAAGATCCAATTCACATATATATATAATACGATGCATCTGCTCTACGCGCATCGAATTCGGCGCATGACACACATAGAACAGTGGACGTTGCTTGCAAAGTAAAGGCCAACAATGCTATTGTTTAAAGCGCATATGATCATTTGTATTCCTCTTTCTTCTATGCTTTCTACCTTTCTTTAATTTTTCAGCGTTCAATTTTTTATTTTTTTGTTTCTTTTTTTTTCTTTTGAACTAAAGTCATTACTTTTATCAATTTTTGTTTGCAAACATGTATATCGATTTCATTTTCGTATGGGCCAACCCGAAATTGTAAGTAGAAGCCAAAAAAAAAAAATAAGAAAAAGAAAATGAGCAACGATATGCAGCACCTGTGCACATTTCGTTCATAAACAACAAATAACATCCAATACATTGGATACACTGCCGACAGGATAGCGCATTGGGCAAATTGATGATGAGAATTGATCGAAAAAAAGAGACTAATGGTGTGTGTGTGCGCCAGTTTGTGTTGTTGTGTGTTTGTGTCATTTTAAACTGTTCCAAACGATGAACTATGATCGACAATGCTTCTTATACTTTCTTCGAAATAATATAGATCAAAATGACCTCGCAACGCTACAGATGTCAAAACTAAAGGTGTTAAAAAACCCTATCTTTGTCCATGATAGCACACACACACACACAATAGCTTTTTAATTTTTATCCTCGAAATAATTTGAATTCAATTTTGCAACTTCATATGAGCGAAACCATTTCGAGCATTTCTTTGGTGAAAAACGATGTGACATTGACGAACAGGCTAATGAATTCAAAAGAATGAAGCGGATACACAAACAACAGAAGGTATTTGCATAGCTCTTGTTTTTCAAAACTGATAGCTTATGCCTTTCTCGCTAATTACACTACGATATTTCCAATCAAAAATGAAACTACTTGAACTGCATACAGCTCAAGTGAAACAATAGTTATTTATTCAAAATTGATTTTCATTATATTTCCATAAATATTGTGGGCTTTTTCACATACATGCATTGGGAAAATGATGTATGCTAATCGGTGATGTATTAGAATTGTAAGCCGAAGTTTGTTTAATTTTCTGGTTTTCAATTTTCTTCACCGAATAATATTTTTTATTTCAATCCCACCGAAAATGTTTAAATTAAAAATGTTGTCAACTGTGTATCAGTGGAACGAAATTTTATCCAAAAATTGAACCGATAAAATCAACCCCGACACATTAAGCATGCAATCAACAAGTTTTTCAATTCGAATGATGGTGTTTCACATCACTGATTTTCTCTTTCTAAATTTATTCTTTTTATAAATAATAAAATAGGTATATTTATCCTGAACAGTTTTTTTCCATTCAGTTGGACTCTCCATCATTATTATTAAACCAATGGTTGTACGTAAGACCGTTTTTGCCAAAAAAAAAAAAAAACATTTTGCCAAAAATGAAACTAACAAAATAACAAATAGATTGGCTTCCAAAATTGGGAAATTTGAAGCAAGGTTAACAACCGCACATTTACATGACGTTGAACTTGCATTTGTCAGTTGCCAAAAAACAAAAACAACGGAATGCTCAAAATGAGGGAGATAATTTCACGCAATCGAAGAAAAGCCAACACGGCATGCAGCGTATGTTCCATGTCTTTCAAAAATATACTTTATTTTTTTTTTGGTTTTCTTCGTCGCTTTCTTCAATTCTCGCCCCAGCATTTCTCTATCGTTGAACTTTTTTTTCTTCTGAATTTTATTATGTTGTTATACTGTGTGTATGTTTCGCTTTTTTTGCGGATCGTTAAACGTTTCAATTTCTATTTGAATAAAATGTTGATAATGAAACTGTTCTACAGGTGTAACATGCAAACAAATATTCTGTTTGTAGTTTGATTCGCTTTCCTTCTGTTCGCTATAATTTTTGAAATGCATGAAATAATAAAATAACAGCAGCTATTTCTATATTTTATATTGCAAACAGTTGCATCGAAAGCGAAAGAGAGAGAGAGAAAGGAGTGCGGAGAAGAAAAGAAATGGTTGCACTCTCACCTTGGCTTTTCCATATTTGATTTGTGTACGAAATACGGAATAGTTAGCGTGTACGGAATGGGCAGCCAAATTGGGCATTATTGCTGCATTCGGCTGCTTTTCATTCACTTCCAAGTCATGCCATGAACAACGGAAAAAAAAAGAATTTATAAAATATATGCTCGTTTACTGTTATATTCACGTTTTATTGTATTTATTTATTTATAAAAAAAAAATCATACAAAGATTCCTTGACATTACGATCGAAAACAACACAACCATAATTCTTTATTGCTGCAAAATGGATTTGTAAATTGACAAGATTAGAATATGCTCGAATTTTAATTTTCAATTGAATACGCGCATAAGAAGAAGATGAAAAAAAAAATAACGAAAAATTTCGTGCATATGTTGCACATGTTTTCATTACAAAACGTGCATGATAAATTTATTATCCGATGAAATTTTAAATTGAGTTTCGGTTTTTTTTATTGATCAATTGTTGGATGCAAATTGGTGAGGATTGCATTTGTTGTTCCATCGGGCGTTCCATCGGATAATAATAATTTTAATTGTATGCAAAGAATTTGAAAATTATTGTACACGATTCAAATTACACTGGAAAATGAATGTGTGTAATTACATGCAATTTACTATTAAAATTGAGCTCAATACATTGAATTAATTGAGCCGGCATGATTGAGCCGGCCAAAAACTTTGAATACAATTTAAATTGAAGAAGTGAAACATTTGATGGCGAACGACAATTGAAAAGTTCATTAGACATTAGACAGTTCTAACGTTGTTATGTGTCCGATGAAAAAAAAAACGAAAAACCTTCGAAAGTTTCTTCTGTCATATTCCTCCCCTCAAGGAAAAACTGTAACGAGAAAAGAAAAGAAAAAACGAAGAGAAAGAAACAGAAAAAAAACGAAACACAAAATCACCGGGGTGTGTAAAACGAATGACGGAAGGAGCGTACCGAACCATATATATGTACAGTAAAAAGTCAATGAAATGAAAAAAAATGCCTACGCACACATGCTTAATCATAACAAACACATTGAAAACAATGGCATCATGCGTACAATATGCCAGTCAAGTGAAAACGAGATAGCATGCCCATACTGAATGAACTAAACATTTGTGGTGAATTTAAACATTTGAATGTTGTTAGTGTTCCATTCCATTTTCGGCTACTTGAACGGTACATGGAAAATATATGCTATATGTATACATATACTATATATTCTATTCATTCATATCTAGGATCAATACGACAATTTCGAATTTTGTACATGTATTGCTTATTGTGGTACGTATTTTAGCATAGGGCATAGAAAATCACTATTCGGTATGCTCAGCAAACGCATTTGACGACTATACAACAGCATAAATTTTTGGAAACCGATATTATACGGCCATATTGTTTCTCTTTCGGATCAAAATTACCGTCTCTACCAGTTTTCTTATTTTAATTTCCGTTCAAAATTAACCAATTTCGAGGTTCAAAATTCACAAAAAAAAAAAAAATCCACAAAAATTATACATTTTGCTTTAGTTTATTCCATCATATTAACATATTTACTAATAGATCAAGTTTGTAATTCATTCATTCATAATTGAAAAGTGAAGTGTACAAAACAAATTTCGAACATTGTTGCGGCGTACGGCGTACAGTTATTGAAACAAATTTATCGGAGAGTCTTTTTTCTGCTGTAAGTTTTCATTCAATGTTGAAAACATTTGGACAGTGGCTATAGATTTAATTATATATTTATGGATCGAATGGTGACAATTTTCGTAGAAATTCAATTCGAAAGTGTTTGAATTGTCAAAATTTCCCGGTTAAAATCGGGAATTTGTCCGAGCCAGCCACGGAAAATTTACGAATGTGGTGCTTTTTTACTCAACAGAATAATGAATTTTCTTCGTATTCCTTTCACAAATCTGAAGATGAAAAAAAAACCGATAATGGATCGATTCTTTGACGATATTGTAGTACATTCTGGAGAATTATTCACCTTTGTGTGCATCGACTGTGTGTGTGCGTGCGTTCAGTATGAAAGTTTTATTCGCTTAATTAATTTTATTTTTTTTTTTTTTTTATTTTTATCGATTCTTTTGTCTTTGTTGATGTTCAGGAACATGAGAACTTTGAATATTTTATATTTGCTAACAAAAAAGTTGGTTTCTAACTCTTGTTCGCAAATCCAAAACCTTTCCTCTATTGTTTCTGACACTGATGAGCAGCAGGCATATGTAGGTATGAAAATGTGTGCGATTAATAACAACAATAGATTTGTGAGTCCTTTTTTGGGCAAACAGTCGCACAGCAGCGTTGTTACAATGACAAACCGAACTATATTCATTCGATAAAAAAAATTCCAAAAAAATTGAGCCGAAAAATGATGTATTCCGATTTGTATAGCTATTTCAAGAGAATCGTTATTCATTTGTCCGGCTCATTTGCTGTTCCTCCAATACTTGTGGGCCACAAATGTAATTGGATTAATTTATTATTCATTTTATCTTATAATTATTTGACAAACTTTTTCTGAACTTCGAGAAAGCAGTTCATTTTAGTTTTTCATGCAACAAAATGCGAAAAGAAGAAAATGAAAATTTTGCGGCTTACATTTGTCGATGGAGAATTTTGACTTATTGAGCAATTTTGTGCGCATGCTCATAATAATCCAGTCAAAATTGAAACCAATCAAAAAAAGTATCATTTCCAAGCAAATTGATGTATGAGGCCATTGCCTTGATACCAATTCGATCGATTTCAATTGGATTGTTCATCAATCTATCATCAGAATCAACACGTTGCCTTCATTATCGAGACAAAAAGCACCGTTCGGGCTTTTTTCCGATAGTTAGTTTGAAAAAATATTTTCTGAATTATCCTTAATTTATGAATTAATGCTACCGATTCGTCTCATCAATTGTGGAAAATATTCAAATAGTTCTGATTTCTGATTCGCGCTGAAAAATGATTTCCATTATGTGTCTACCTTTGCTCATGTCTATGTCTGTTGAACGAAAATTCTAACATCCTGTTTTTATTATTTTGTTGTTTTTTTTTTGCGGTTTAATGCAGATCACCGTCATTTTTTTCTTCTGACTCTTTTTTTTCCATTCCCTTTGGAGGGGGAAATTCGTCCAATTTAGATGAATTCCATTGAATCTCAATGAACAATAGATTTGCGAATAAATAGCTAGAATCGGCTATGTCGACATATTTGTTTTCTCTTATTTGTTTGTTAAAATGAAGAATATCGGTTATTTTGGACTGTTGGGTTAATATATGTTTAATGAAGGAACTATTCGCTTTCTTGATCACACAAATCCATGTTTTCAATCTTTATTCACACGGAAAATTTGAATATTCGACAAATTGGCCGAATAAAAATTATTTTCATACGTTTTTCTCATTTCGTTCAATTTCCTTGTTGGATAATTGATTATTATTATTTATTGGCCGAATATAAGTGAACTTTTGGACAATTCAAAAGTGATCCTTTTCGGGCGCTGAAGATGCAGAAAAGCCATTCGATGTTCGTATCGAGCAGCGTACATTGTACATACCAAGCGTTTAGCAGTTAGATCTGTGCTACCTTTATGCCTTCGTCTCTAATTCGGTTCCATCAACTTAAGGAATTACTAATGAGTCTAAATCTGTAGCATTTGGCGCCAAGAATGAATAATTAGCCATGATCGATGCGATCAATTGGCCTATTCCATCGATTATTTATTAATATTTATTAAGATAGATAGATATTCGTTACGAACTACAAATGACCATCATGTAATATTAATTTGTAAATTGTATGAAATATCTATCTATCAACATCTAAGCAAAGAAAATTTGAACAAAATTATTAATTCACACGTTTCAATTCTGGTGTAGTTTGTCTTTTCTTTTCTAAGCGGTGAACATTTAAGTCTCACGTTAGCATATTGTATAATAGAGCGGCGATCTATTATTTATGGTTCTCATTATGCAGCCGAACGTAAGATACGTATTTCACTAATAATTCATTAAAACGGCAAACGAAATTAGATTTTTTTGGTTATGTTGTGCATTGCATAGCACATAGACTGATGAATCGAAAAACGATGAAAGAAAAACCCTTGGCATCAAGTTGTATGACGGCAACGGCAAAGGCATAAAACATTAGTCGTTTGTTTTCACTTAGAAGGAACATTTTTGCTTGGTATAGCATTTGGTATTATTTGACCGTCTTTCTGACTATTGCTGCTGGCTGCTGATGAATAACAAATACTTGGAAACACTGTAGATATCTACCAAAAAGGTTTATTTTTTTTTCTCCATTCTTTCTTTCTTTTTTCTTCTTTTGGTTTTCTTATTCTCATTCAAATTCCTTCTCATCAACGTCTTTCCGAATTTTCACCTATACATGTAGCCATTATGTAATTGTGTGTTTGAATTGTATTATGGGGCTCAATACTCAATACAGAATTGAGAATGTTTTCCTCAACACAAATAAATAAATAAACCATACAAATACACACACATTATTGAACTATAAGTAGTGCGTATAATATTATAATGTCAAATTGTATGTGGCCAAAGGCTGATCAACAACACAGAAAAGAATACACGAACGAAATGAACGTAATGTGAAAAAGAAAAGGAACAAACGAACAGAATATAAGAAAATAAAAATAAAATAATTTTAATGTTGAGGAGAAGAGCAGCATGAGCGCGGGATCTCTATATTGGCTTGCCGACCTTAACGAAATAGTATGATTTCAACCAAATTCAGTTGATGAATAAAGTTCAAACGGAATAGTACGGTGCTGCTGTTCGTCGTGCAGCTCCCGGGTTTTTATTTTTCACATTTTTAGACAATTTTATTTTTTGAGTTAATTTTGTTTTTTGTTTTTTTTTTTTTTGTTTCAATTTGGCGAAAAGACATTCGTTCTACAATATTCTACATGATTCGCTATATGTGGTGTTTAAATATTCGGGCCCCGTTCAGTTTGAACAATAATTTTCGATAAATTTCAGTTTCGATGCATCTAAAGTTTCCATAACATTACTAAATAATAATAATCGAAATATTTCTGGAAAATCAAATTCAGTAGTTGTGGAATTTTCGGCATTCAAAATTCACATCAGTAACCAAAATTCAAACATTCGAACATTTTTCCCCAAATCGAAAACCAAATGTGAAAACAAAAAATAATATTTGTAAAATTGAGTGAAACACATCGATAAAAATTGATTGTATTGCCCTGTTTGCAAGAAGACTCCAGAGATCATATTTAACATTGTTGAATGAGAGCTAGGTAATTCTTTTTCATGCCGTTCTTTTGAAGATACATATATATATATATACATATATTCTTATGTGATTCGTAGGTCTTTCTATGAGCTATGTTGGGAGTTAAAGCTGTTTTATTATTATTGTTGTTAGTTTTTG
Source organism: Mayetiola destructor (assembly GCA_000149185.1). NCBI lineage: Eukaryota > Metazoa > Arthropoda > Insecta > Diptera > Cecidomyiidae > Mayetiola > Mayetiola destructor. The sequence goes on from GL501490.1 coordinate 568,298, forward strand.
GTTTTTTTTTCTTCTTCCTTTTCATTTCTCTCTGTCGTTTCTTGTTTTTTCGTATTTGTCATTTTTATGTATGCGATCATTTTGCCGAAATTAGGAAGTATATGTTTGAATACAAATTTTGTGCCATGAACACATAATAAGGGCAAAGCGGAGCGAAAACGAAAAGAAAAAAACAAAAGAGTTCGAAGCAATCGGTTTTTTTTTCTTCTCTACAACATTTTTCGGTTCATTCTTTCGCGAAAACAGGATTCAAATTAAACAATTCAATATTTTAGGCAAAAGAGGCTAGAGCCGCGAGAAATCGTTTGAGTTCAGATGGTGGATGATGAATATAAAAGTAAGTGAATGAATGGCTGGAATGTGTGTTATTGAATGTAATCGTAAAGCCGACAGATCGGAAGAATTGGAAAAGAAGAGAATATGAGCCCGGCACAAAAAAAGAGAGAGAGAGAAAAAAAACTACCTCAACTAGCAGCAGTTCTGCATAGAAAATAAAATTTCAATTACTTGAGACACACATCGCGATAGACTTGGTCTAAAAATGCTAACGAATAACGAACGCCACCCCGATTGACATAAATTCAATAGATGATAAATGATTCCCGAATTGCAGTAAACATAAATTGTTTTAGTTCCGTTGCCGTCATTTTTTTTTTTGATAGCTGTAGCTTATTAAAACCATTCGATCCTATAGATAGAGTGTTGACTGGCATTTTTTTCAAATCAAACTAATTTCTTTGTGGTATTTCTTTTCATTTTAATCCGAAATTACAGTTGAATAAAACATAATCGCAACTACATATTGGACAACCCCCTTCCCCCCACACTTAATGTCAACAGTTGAGAAAATCATTGGCTAAAAATTTGGAGAAATCCAAACAAACCAAAAAAAAAAAAGAAAAAAACCGAATCATTCATTTATCGAAAAAGTAAATGCAAAATTGGGTGTCAAAACGCACCAAACCGTCTATGTCAATTAGGATAAACTGATTTTGGAACTTCAGTTAAATCATTTCGATCATTTGGACTTTTAAAAATTATAATTCAGTTGCGTCAAGAATTGTGAATAAAATACAAACAAATTTACAACATTTCGACCATCAACACAAAAGTTGAGAGCAAAAACGAAAAACAAAAAAAACACTGAACG
>GL501490.1:582383-633439 GCA_000149185.1 Mayetiola destructor
AGTAGAGAGAGAGAGAGAGAGAGAGAGAGAGAGAGGGAGAGAAAGAGAGAGATGCCAAAATGGCAATTTTAATTCATGATAAATTTTATCTATTCTGAACTCGTTCAATGAATTATGAGAACATTACGTATTGAAAGATATGAAGCAAACCTTAAACTCAATATATTGCAAGCTCATGGGAAAAAGTTTCCAGAATATAGAAAACAGAAAAAAAAAATGAAAACAACGAAAATGAAATAGTAATTACATAAAAACGTTCACGTTTTAGGACTTTCCATTTTAGAACTGTCCGTTTTAGAACTTTCCGTTTTAAACTGTCCGTTTTAGGACTTTCCGTTTTAGAACTGTCCGTTTTAGAACTTTCCGTTTAAATAACTGTTTTCTTTCATTTTTTCCCCCATTTACATATTTGGTGGCATTACAATTTACATCAAAATAATTTATATTGCATTTTGCATGTTAATCTGTTTACACAAATTTTCCAAGCAAACAAAAGAAAAACAAACAAACAAACAAACAAAAAAGCTGTTGATGAGCGGTTTCGGGCACTGGATGTATAAATTCATTAATATATGTCATAATGAATATTCGCCTGTAAAACGTTTTCGTTTGCATAAATCGTAATTGTTCATTGTTCGGTTTTCATTGAACATAATTGTTGTCATGAAACAAATGCAAAACAGAATTACAATTAATTAATAATTTGTAATGTTTTCTTATTTAAATGAAATGTTCCATAATAATGAAGTAAAAAAAATGTTTTTCAAAGGAACAAAAATATATTTATTACTGAAGAAAAAAAAAAGACAGCAAAACAACGAAAAAACCCGTTGAAAATAGAAATTGATTGATGAGTGTGAGTTAAATTACGGATTAAATCATATTGAAAAGAAAAGAAACAACAAAAAAAAAACAACCCAGAAAAATTGATCCAATCGAATATCACCCAAAATGGAAATGTCAAAAGATGTTAAATTGAATACATATATATAATTGAGTTTTGAATGGCATTTTGACAAATAATCATAAAATTAATTTTCAAACATTTTTATTGTTTTTATAATAAGTTGGAATCTTGAAATAATTGAAAATGTTTTTTTTTTCATTATTTCGATTGTCTTTGCTGTTGGGCAATGTGTTCACCTATCGATTCCATTATTTTGCATCGTTTTTCGGTGCTTATTTATTGTTATTATTTTTATCGAAAAAAAAAATGGGAAAAAGGAAAAGAAAAAATCAGCATCAGAATAAACAAAACAAAATTTTCGGAATTGATAAGCCTGTCATGTGGCCCCCAAAAGCGACAAACAAATTAATGAAAACATTTTTCATCATTGAATGATTAATTTTTTTTTAATTTTTCATTTTGACATATAGTTGATTAAATAATAATCTATAGTACATATATGATAATTTTTTCGAAGAATCCGATGGATTGTTGTCAATTGTTTTTTCACTTGAAGGGGAAAAATTGATGCGATCGTGTCCAATGAACAAACCTTTTTTAAAATAGATAAACTACATAATAGGCCGATATAGCACATAGCACACATTTATTGAACCTCCAATATTTTATGACAATTTCGTACACTAAATGACCTGCCTGTGTGATAATAGTTTATTTTCTGGTCATTTTTTGTATGAAAAACAAAACACACACTATAATCAAAACTATTTGTTAAAAAAAACGCTTCATCAGTTCTGTATAGAAATAAGCAGATAAACTTCCAATCATCATCGTCGCCCCATCCCACCCAATCCCATCCACGTATTTGTTTTTTTTTTTTGCGCGCCATTATACAAAAATGTATACAAATTTAGTCAACGAATTGATTTCAGTTGCTATTTTTGATGCATTTGCTCCGTAACAGAATTTCATTCATGATATCATTAACGACTTCATTATTAAGCACAATTAATTCCGCAAAAAAAAAAAAAAACAAAAAATAATTCTCCATAATCCAAACTCAAAAATTGAAATTGTTTTTTTCTTCTGTTCTCTCGATTTTTTTGTTCAATTCTTTTTAAATTATATTATACCTATTTATAAAACAATTTTTTTCTTTGAAGAAAAGAAAAAAACACACATAATCTATTCATTATTATTAACGAAACATACATTGGACACAACGCCAAAACGCTATGCATTTATAACATGAATAATATCGGCTCCAATCTGTTACCATTTTCAGCAATGAAAATGAGTTATTTCGATCATATGCAGACAAATGTGTTTCCCATTATTATGAAACGATTTTTTTTTTTCTATTGTAAAACTTCATTTTTAATTTGTTTCTTCGATTTTAAATTTTTTCTAATTTTATCGATAGATTTATTGATTTTCTTTTTAAAAATATAGAAAAGAAAAAAAAAGAGAAAGAAACCGAAAGAAATTATAAACGAACTTATCAAACTGATAAGGCAACACATTAGCCACGAAGGAAAACAATTCCGTTCGGGAACGGAATGAAAAACTACCTCAAACTATGAAAAGAAGAAGATTGAAGAAAAAGAAGAAGAAGAAGAAAGAAAAAAAACGTTCAAACGAATGATGAATGGATGTCATTTTTTTTTTTTAAATAATAAGCTAATTAAATTGTACTGTCTGTATAGAATGCAAAAAAAAAAAAACAAAACATAATTTGCTGATAAAAATTCAAATACACATTTACAAATACAAATTCCAAATAATATGAAATTTTGTGGAATTGTTTGAAATTGCAATTCAATTGGTGAACGTTCAATGGTCAAAGCTCTCACAAGTGAGCCATATTTTGATTCGATGCAATAATTACGAAATAAATTGCTCATCATCATGCGTGCATCATTCGAGATTTTGTTTCTCAACTACAACAAAAATAAATCTTTCGATTTGACGGAAAAAGTAAAAACTAAACGCAAAAAATTATAAAATATTACATTATTAAGAAAAAAAAAATTTGACTCGTTATCTTCACATTTAATTCACATAGATTTTAAAATTAAACACAAATGAAACAAAAACAACAACACTTATAATAATTATTACAGAAGAACAGAAGAAAAAAAAAGAAATCCTTTCTGAGGATCCTCATATGACCAACATAGTGGAGCTAAACATTTTTTTTTTTTTCTTTGGAACAAAATAACAAATAATACAATTTAAAAATATATATAAAAAATGTATTTACATTTTGTAGCGGGATGTATTTACAAAATTAAATAAAAATTACAGATTAGAGCATAAAATATATATACATTCATAGTGTTTGCATGTCACATTACTACTTACTAAATTCATATATTCCAAAAGAAAAGAAACAAAAAAAATTGATGAGAAGAAAAAAAAAACAAACAAAAATATTTTCGGTTTTGATTCCATGGAAATTAATAATCAATTACTGGACGAGAAAAAAAAATAGGAATTTAAAAATAATCATATAATAATAATCAGAAAGTTGAAAGTTGAATTTCGAAAATTGAAAATAGAAAAAAAAACGAAGAAGCATTCGATTGAAGTAGTAGCAACTCATTATTATCATTAAAAAAAAAGAGCACTTCGCAGGCAGTTTAATTTCTATTTTCGAATTATTAGAAATGGAAAGAAAATCATCCAAAAGAAACAATTTATGTGGATTTTTGTGAACCGGATATTCACCGATACATAATTAATTGATCGGTTTAAAAGAAGCTATCTTTGCTGCCCACTTTTCATTGTGTTTTTATTTTTTATTTTTTTTTATTTTTCTTTCGTTTATACATGGTGTCATAATGTTATGCAAAAGAAAAACAAAAACTAAAAAAAGATGTACGGTTTCGTGTTTGGACAGTGTTTTTATCTTTGTAACAAATGCATACATGCATGTGCACATTTGGATCATTTTAACCGATTAAGTAAAAGAAAGAAAAAAAACAAACAAATTCAAGCACTTTTTATTTTGGAATTCTACACAAACAGCCAACAATTTTTCGAGCTCATCATTTTCCGAGCTAAAAGTCATCGAAATTGGATTATCTGATACAGATTCGTATGTTGTAGATTTCAATTTTAATTTTATCTTTTCATTATTAGCAATTTAATGCAAAGAAATTGTCCAAATTTTACTATAATTTCTATTGAATAAATATTTTTTTAAGATCAAAAAAAAAAATTGAATTGCGTTTTTATTTAACGTTCAAGTCCCGGGAATCATTTCCTTTGCATTCGGATATCGAATTAGAAATGCTGAAAGTCTTATATTATTCCAATCTAGCGACCAGTAGTTTGAACGAATCCAGTGAGTTATAAGTTAACGAATCAAATGTTTTTGTTTTTTTCAAAATAGCTCAATAAGACACTGTCTTATGACATTAGACAATGTCTAATAGACAGTAGACAAAATCTGTCAGAATAATCTGGAAATTCGTAATGTCAAATCTGAAAGTAAACGTTCCATCGACGGCCTGTTAAATTTGAAAAAAAAAAATTAACAAATGAAAACGAAAACAGCGTTCACAAGGAAAAATCTAATTCATTGCGAATAACTTTCATCAGATTTTTAATCGATCCAATTATATTTTCTTTTTAAATCGTTGATCTCATTGCTACTTATTGATTTTCACGTAGCACCATATCTGTCATTATGATATTGTGTCATATGTCCTCCCCAACGGGTGTTTTTTTTTCATTCTTCTGTGTTGGCTATATTGGCATTGAATACATGAAATCGGCTATCGCTCGTCTAGCGTATAAACTGGCGCTTTAGTGGCAGAAGTCTTTGATACGTTCGTTAGTGAGGTTCTGCATATAAATCTTTCGATTGAATCACATATCGAATTCGATTGAATTTACAATTATTTTTTTTTGTGTGTGTCATAAAATCAGTGCAAAAAACTTACCAAAATGTTGGTTCGAATGACGACAAGCAAATTGGTTGAGTCGCAGGTCAGTTAAGTTGAAAAGAAAATTTTGGTGAATACGAAATTTTGTATTTCGAAAGTAGAACAAACGAAAAGAAAAAAAAAATAGAATTGTTGGCCTACCAAGTATTTTATAATAATAATTTCCTCTTTGACATCAAAACGAAATGCCAAAGGCCAAGAGCATAGCGTTAAAAATGAGCCGCTTTTTTATTTACCTTAAAACGAAATTATTTCTATGATTATTATGACAAAATGGAAGATTCATATGCACTAAGTACTACTGAATGCACCACGTAAATAGGGGCTGGTGAAAAATGTTATATAATCGCATTTTTTTTTTTCATTGGCAAACTCATTATTGCTACGTTTTATTGTCAATTGTTCAAAAGACTTCCAAAAGATGTGATTCGTTTTAGATTGACTGGAAAGTTGTTGAGAAAACTGATAATGAGAATATAAACGCATGATTTTTTGACGGTAGTTAGACTATTCTCGCATGATATGTGACACATGTGAAGACGTGAAATCAGTTATATAATGGTGTGAACACAGAACTGAATGATATAGTGAAATATTTTATTGGTTTTGTGAAATAGGCCGCTATAAAAATCGAATTTTCATTTTAATCGAAAAATTGTATTTTCACTAAAACTTTCGGACTACTGCTTTTGTTTGCGATTTTATATGTTTTTTTTTCTTTCCCAAAAAAGATTTTTTGGTGGATTTTTTTTTCCAGTTCAATATATCGCCCATTAAAAAAAAAAACAAAATGCCGGATATTATTCTCGGTGATCAGATAATTCAATCATTTGTTTCATAAAAAAAAAAAAAAAAAAAAAAAATTAAATAAAAAGAGCGATTTTTGAAGTCAAAGCACATCAGGCGACTTGATTTGATTCAAAGCCAAAAAAAAAAACGAGCATTCTCGTATGCATTTTGTACAGGTTATAAAATCGAATGCTGTGTCATGCAGAGGACAGATGAGACATCGCGCAAAGTACATCAATTGATTAAGTCATATGTAATTGATTCGAGATTTTGATTAGTTTGAACACGCAAAAGTATTACTTACTCGTACGTATGACATTACAGCCTCTGATCGAATGTCATGTATGACTTTCAAGTTTTATCAAATGGTTTCAAATCGCCTTCAACATTCCATTCATTGCTTTTTGATTGTAAGATATAACAGTGTTCATTGGTTTCAAGTTCAAACCAGCAATTCATCTACATATATGCAAATCAATTTCGAATTATGTCGAAAATATTGCCCTCGATTGACTATAGATTCAAAATTCAAAAGCAATCGTATGAGCGTTCAGTGTTCAGTGTGTAAAATTGTGACCATTTATTATTTTTGTGATTATTTCATATACGAATTTATTTTTGCATTTACAGAAGACTGTGCCAGCCTTTTCATCATTTGTTCGCCACATCTCTGCCGACAAAACATTGAAAGAAGTTCTCGCTGAAAAGATTCCCGCAGAACAAGAGAACGTTAAGGCTTTCCGCAAGAGCCATGGAGCAACCAAAGTTGGTGAAGTTACCGTCGATATGGTGAGTTATCAAAGCATACAATGAATGCAAATCATCTAAATAAATAAAAATAAATTGATTGATTGATGGGCGCCATGCGCTTCATAATAAATAATATAGGCTTGTGTGCATGGGTCGATCTTAACCATGCAAAATAATTCAAATTGATTGTTTGCATTTATACACCTATAATATAAATATAAATATAAATATTCACTTATTCGCGGACGGATCACAATATAACAACAAAATTTGAGTTATTTAAGAGTCGGTTTCGCGTTGTTTGCATTCATAAATGCATGGAATGCCGACAACGAATAAATTGAGGCCTTCCATTTCGTCAATGAAAAATAAATTGGCCATTATTATTTCATTAATGCAAACAAATATACGTTTACTGTGTGAATCACGATTATTTTATACAATTTCGTTTCATTTTACGTTTGATAGATGTATGGTGGTATGCGTGGTATTAAAGGGTTGGTCTGTGAAACATCTGTACTTGATCCAGATGAAGGTATCCGTTTCCGTGGCCTTTCAATTCCCGAATGCCAAAAAGTATTGCCCAAAGCTGATAATGGTGAAGAGCCATTGCCCGAAGGTCTTTTCTGGTTACTGGTAACCGGTGAAGTTCCAACCAAAAATCAAGTTAAACAAGTGTCCCGCGAATGGGCTGAACGTGCTGCATTGCCACAACATGTTGTTACATTGTTGAATAATTTACCAAACACATTGCATCCAATGTCACAATTTTCAGCTGCTATCACCGCATTGAATCATGACAGCAAATTTGCAAAGGCCTATGCTGACGTAAGTTAATAATAAGAACAATAATAATTAATAATGGAATTAATCATTTGTATTAATTTTATTATTTATAATTAAAATGTAGGGCGTACACAAAGCCAAATACTGGGATGCAGCCTATGAAGATAGTATGGATTTAATCGCTAAATTGCCAGTCATTGCAGCAACCATTTATCGTAACACATACAAGGACGGCAAAGGTGTTGCACCAATCGATCACAATTTAGATTGGTCGGCCAATTACACCAAAATGCTTGGATTTGATGATCCAAAATTCACAGAATTAATGCGTTTGTACTTGACAATTCACAGGTTGGTACCCCCCCCCCCCACTCTACATATATACATATATCAATTGTATTGAAAAATGGCTTATTATTATTGTTTTGTATGTTTCAGTGATCATGAAGGTGGTAATGTTTCGGCCCATACAACTCATTTAGTTGGATCGGCTTTAAGTGATCCATATCTTTCGTTTGCTGCCGGTATGAATGGTTTGGCTGGTCCATTGCATGGTCTTGCCAATCAAGAAGTATTGCTTTGGCTCTTAAAATTGCAAAATGAAGTTGGCAAAAATGTCACCGAAGAAAAGCTTAAAGAATTCATTTGGAAAACATTGAAATCGGGACAAGTTGTACCAGGTTACGGTCATGCTGTGCTTCGTAAAACCGATCCACGTTATGAATGCCAACGTGAATTTGCTTTAAAACATTTGCCAAATGATCCATTGTTCCATCTTGTATCGCTTGTGTACAAAGTCGTGCCACCAATTCTAACTGAATTGGGCAAAGTCAAGAATCCATGGTATACAATTGAATGCGATCGATTACAATGATCAATCTGTCCAATTCTAATTTTATTTTCTTTCCCCTCATTTCATTTCAGGCCAAATGTGGACGCTCACAGTGGCTGCCTTTTGCAGTACTATCAACTCAAAGAAACAAATTACTATACCGTTATGTTTGGTGTTTCTCGTGCGCTCGGTGTTTTGGCCCAATTAGTCTGGTCCAGAGCTTTGGGATTACCCATTGAGCGGTGAGTTAATGAACCAAAGTTTAATATATTTAAATGAATTTCATTTGACATGTTGTTTTTGTTTTTGTTTAAACAGGCCTAAGAGCTATTCGACACCTGCTTTGAAAAAATTAGTCGGTGCCAAGTAGTTCGGTGATTCGGCACAACAATCAACCATCATAGCCCACATTTGGACGCTGTGAAAACAATATCACAATACGATTAAAATAAAACGAAAAACATTATTTGAAATTATAGAAAAACGAAATAAATGGAAAGGCAACAAACATCTTAATATGTACATACGAAAAATTTGTATATAATAATGATACAAAAACATTATTCAATCAAGTCAACGCATTCTCATCGAACACAATGCTAGTTCAAAGTTTGAAAATAGAGAAAAAAAATGACTTAAACTCAGGCAAATTACGTGAAATACGCAAAATGATGTAATATGCCGGTGCCGAAGTTAAAGTTAACGAACTGAATGTGAAATAAAAACAACAACAACTAAACAACATCATACATTATATACATCATAGTTCGATAGCATCTATCAATTATGTTGAATAAATACCAAATGATTCGTACATATTGAGATAGTAAATATTAATTTTACCCTTTAACCAAATAGATCCAAGTGCTGTAGACAATAAATGATTCGAACTTCTGGAAAAGAAATCTTTAATTTTCTTTGATGTTTTGTAATTAAATTCTTTCGGTATCGATTTTTAGATGCAACTAAAGCCGTACGACTCTTGATCTTGTAACGAATATTAATGCCATCTGGTTGTCGATTTGGGAGAAAAAATGACAATAAGTTTCTCGAAATCATTCAGTGACAGTATACCGTATCCGTCAATCAAAAAATTGACGTTGATATTGATAGCATAACCATAAAATTTTGCTTTGGAACGGGCATTTTTTGGATACAACTTTTGGATTTCTGTTTTCTTACTCAATCTTCAAGATGTCAGTCAACTTCCAGAACGAAGCCGAGGTGAAGGAATATTTGGATAACATTGGCATTGAATACAGATTCGGTTGTTATTCAGAGAAAAAACCAGACGGTAAGCGAAACACCCACATTAAATGATAATACCGAATCGATTTTCTGGATGTGATAAAAAAATTGTGATCACTTTTTATTATTATCATTTTGTTAGTGTGTCATTTGTTGGCTGATTACCTGGAGGCAATACACAAAGATTTTGGAAAAGCAAGAAAAATATATCAATCAAATTGTGACGACTATGGCTATGCTAAATCGTGTTTAAAGTATGCCAATTACACTTTCCTTGGCCGTGGTCAAAGTGGAATGAAGCCCAACATAGACGAAGCATTACAATATTACGAGAAAGGATGCGCATTGAATGACAGTGATTGCTGTTTAAATGCCGGTCTCTTATACATTTCACCAAAAATACAAGCCAAACGTGATTTTCCTAAAGTGAGTATATCGATCTGCGACAATCGAAGAGCACCAAAAAATTGATTCGAATGAGAATTACATATGTATTTGTTTTGAAATTTATGCATTTTATTCAAAGGGAATTGAATTGTTGACAAAAGGCTGCGACATGAACAATGGAGATGCCTGCTTTCACCTATCTGCAATGCTCATTTCTGGAGCCGAAGGACCCATCACCGCTAAAGATGTCGACACGAAAACATCATCGACTGTATCGCCAGTGCTAAAATCAATCAAAAAAAACGATTTTGTCGTTTTGAAAGACATGGAAAAGGCATTTTCGCTTGCTTATAAAGCCTGCGAATTGAACAACATGTATGCATGTGCAAATTTGAGCCAAATGTATGCACGTGGCGAAGGAACCGAAGTGAATGCAGAAAAGGCCGAACAATTCCGTAAAAAAGCAATTAAAATTCAGGATGATGCCAAAAATAGCAGACAAGTGATGTTTCAGCAAACATCATAAAATGAATTCGAAATTCACAGAAATTTAATGGAGTATTTAAAAATAGTTTGATTATGTCATGAGAAAATGATTGAATGTAAAATAAATGTAATTGTAAACGTGATTGCGAAATGTCCATTATTTATTATTCATGGAACATAAAAGATGATCAGCGGTATCAGCTGTCATAGCATTGAACTGTAAAATGTCAAATTTAACAGCAAAATATTGTGCATAACCTCAAAGTATATTTTACATTACGGAATAACACAGACGCAGAAATTTCAAATAAAAATGAAAGGCCCGAATGACGAGACAATCGAGAATCACAGGAAAGGATGTTTCGCAAATAAGAACCCCGAAGGTAGGTAGAAACCAATGAAAAATAAAAGCTTATCATTCAACGATTTTCTCTGATTTTGATTCGAAGATTGCCATTCGCTTGCTGACTTCTTTGGTTTGCAGGAAAATGATTGGAAAAAGGCGAACGCAATATATAAAGTGAATTGTGAAGAGTATAGATACGCTAAATCATGTTTACAGTACGGGAATTCATTATTTACTGGATCATTAGACAAGGGCCAGCATCCGAATCCTGTTGAGGCGCTGAAATACTTCCAAATGGGCTGCGAATTTGGTAGTCATGAAAATTGTCTAAATTCAGGTCTATTGTTGGTGTCACCGAAACTGCAGGGCTCTGCACTCCCAAGAAACTTACCTAAGGTACATTTATTCACATATTTTTATATGTTTGGAAGTTTGTTTCATTAAAACTCTGCTTCATTTTTAGGGCATTGAGTTTTTGAACAAAAGCTGTGACATGAATAATGGCCAAGCATGCTTTTATCTATCGGGTATCTATATGTCGGGTGCTGATAGCTCATTTAAATATTCAACCGAAAAGACCCAAAATGTCAAAGAAAATTTAGAGATAGTCGCCGATATGGAGAAAGCTTTTACATTTACAAAGAGAGCTTGTGAATTGAAGAATATGTTTGCATGCGCTAATTTGAGTCAGATGTATGCTATCGGTAGAGGTACCCAAAAAGACAAAGAAAAATCCAACCATTATAAGAAAGTGGCCGAAGAATTGGGAGAGGAATATCGGCGTCAACGCATCATTGCTCATGCTCATTTTAAACATCCATAAATATGCCATAAAAAATGTTCAACGTGTATTTAATCGTGTCGTCAAAATATATATACAAATATCGAAAAAGAAAAGAAAAAAATATAATTGATTAGATTGAATTGGTGCAGATGAGAACATCATTAATTAGCTCATGATTGTATGCACCAATAGTATCCGAAGATGGGAGGACAGCCGATGAAGAATGGTTAGTACACTCAAAAACAATAGTTTGTTGCTGCTGTTGTTGTTGAGTTGGCATTGTCTTTTCGATGTGCGTTTTCATATGCACTTTTAAGCTACTGGCGGTTGAAAAATTCTTTTGACAAACATTACATTCATAGATTTTTGGATCGTTTGAATGTGATTTCATGTGCCCCGTCAGATGAGATGAGCTTGTAAATTTCCGATCACAAATGAGACACACATGCGGACGTTCTCCGGTATCTAAATCCGTAAAAACAATGAAATTATGTATTGTATGGATCGAAAAAAGGGCACTTACGAGTTCGTTGATGAATGACAGCAGTTTCTTTTCTAGCAAAAACCTTTCCACATCCATCTACCGTACACGAATAAGGACGTTCTCCCGTGTCTAGCAGTTTAAAAAAAAGAAAAGATTCCATCTGCTTTGCATGTTTGACCGATGAACAATTTTTTTGATGAAAATTCGACTTACGTGTTCGTTTATGTATTGCAAGTGTATTGGAGCCAGCAAAAGATTTTCCACAGCCTTGGAAACCACAGCTATACGGCCGATCGCCTGCAAATTTGATTTTTTTTTTGTCAATTATTTTCTTCTTAAAAATGACTTTAGATTTTTACCCGTATGAGACCTCAAGTGGATGGCAATATATCCAATTTGTGAAAAAGACTTGTTACAATCAATTACTGGGCAGGAAAACGGCCGTTCACCGGTGTGGACGCGAATATGTTTGTCAAGATTCCCTTGTTGCGTGAAGCCCTTATTGCAGTGCGAACATTTATACGGCCGATCGCCTTTTAAACGAATTTTTTTTTTTTCATTATTACTATTTTCTTCTTAAAAATGACTTTATACTTTTACCCGTATGAGACCTCAAGTGAATATTTAATGATCTTCTTTCAACATAATACTTTGGACAATATGGGCAATTCAAAATTTTATGCCGAGTATGATGTTTCATATGCTTCGATAGACTGCTAGCCCACTTGAATGCCTTCCCTATGGACAAAATGTTTGAATTTATTTTTAAAAAAAATGTATAATATTTTCAGCAAAATAATTTCAGAATTCTCGATTATGTTCCCTTGAGTTTGGTGATTTCAATCATGGAAATGAGAATGATTCTTGAAATTACCGAATTTAAAGAAATTTTTGCGAATATTATGTTTTCGTTTACCACAAATGCTACAAAGATTCGGCTTTCCTTGAACATTTCTCAATTCGCCCGTGTGTTTTTTTTCGTGTTTTCGCAAATTTGAACTTTCTACAAATGACATATTGCACGTTTTACAAACATGTGGTTTATTCGGGTTGTGAATTTTAAGATGACGTTTTAGAATTTTTTTTTGGCCAAAAACTTTGTGACACGTCAAACACTCAAAATTTTCAGTTTCAATATTTTGCGGAGGCGACAATGAATGATTTGGTTGTGATGATGCCAATACAATTGTATTTTCCTCTAAAAATGTTTCGTCCACCGATTCAACAGCGCCCAAAACTTCCGTTATGATATCATCCGTACTTGAGTTGTTTCCAATGATCGAATGGTCTTCTGTAGCGAAATTTATTTTCAATAATATTTTATTATCCAAAACAAAAGAAAAACGAATTTATGCTCGATGTGACGAAACAAATATAAAATGCAAATATTCCATACCAAATGACTGTTCGGTGTTGTCATCCAGTGAAATATTGTTTGCCACGTATAATTGTAGTGCAATATCATTTGCATCAGTATCATCTATAACATCATCACCAACTGTACTATCGTCAATTAATACTTCAGTTAAAAACTCTTCGTTTGAGTGTTCGGTCTCGGATTCTCTTAACACACACGCTGAATCATCCAAAATAAGCGTTTCGGAAAAGTTTTCGGACTGAAATGTGATGATATTCGTGGCATCATCAATCTGTTCAATTTGCTGATTTATTTGGGTCAAATTTGATTCTATTGTTTCGTTTGCTTTTGATTTCTGTTCCTTAAGTACTTGTCGAAGCAATTGATCCGAACGACGGCATTGTTGCTTAAATGTAAATGCACGGCTACATTGAAGCACACATGGTACACACAGTGATTCCGGAAGTCCATCACAACAGTTTACATCAATTTCTGCGACTGCACCCAGCATGTTGTCAAGACAACTTCCATATAGCGGACGCATTTCCCCATTTTTACATAAACATCCACGGCATATTTTATTAAAATCACTGCTATTCACTTCTGTCATCTTTGCATTACTACAACAGCTTTGGTTCAGCCAATCAATTTGATTTTTTATTTTCCAATTGAATTTATATTATTCACTGCGATATAAAAATTGAGATTTTTGTAAACAAAGATTTTCAGCTGTCAAATTTGACATAAATGTCATAGTGACATTTGTGTAGCTAAACCAAAACTTCATAGTGGTGTCCTATTCAAATCCTGCGGACTCAAATTTGATCTAGTCAGTTGTGAATAGTCACGGCGTTGTATATACATTCAACTGAGTCTCAGTTAATGAGATAAAAATACAAAATAACAAACAATAATGACAATTATGAGGTGTGTCAATTCCGCATAGCCTTTAGAATGCATAGTATATCCAACCATTCATTGTTCATGACATCGATGAATGGCACATTCGAAAAATAGTTCTGATTATATTCAATTTGAATTATTTACGCACATATGATGTACAAGCACCGAACACTCCTGTATCTCGAGCATGGCAACACATGTATGCATTTAAATTTTAAATCTTGTACTGTAACGCCTTGATTTATAGACTCAGGCCTCCCTCACACACACACACACAACCATAAACACCGTTCGATGCGAATACAACTTAAAAATGCTGATGATGATCATTGCTCTTTGCTCATTGCTCGAGAATCGATATTTGTATAAAGAGAAGTGTAGTTAATCTCGAGAACAATGTTGTCCAGTGAACAATAACTGAAAAAGACAGCATTGTTGGATTTGTGTCGACAACAATTCAACGTTAACCGAAAGAATGGAATTGATTGAGTATTCCAACTATTGAATTCAGTTCATGTTATAACAGTATTGGATGTTGTTTGTCTTTTTTCGATGTTATTCGGTATTATATTACACCTGAACTGCTGCCATTCCGCAACACACAAAAAATTAAACAGTGGTGAAATGAAAATATTGGAATTGTAACAGCTATTAATTAGTTTTTTGCAATCAAAATCAATATTTTCATGTGCAGTGAGAGCGAAGGCTCAAATGATGATTTTTCTCGAGATCAAAATCAGCAAAGATTAATTTTTAATTCGAATTAAATAGTGAAATCAATTCTTCATACACAATAAACAAATAATATATTTATGTATAGAGTTTGTACATTCGCGTGCTCTCAATTTCAATACAAATTCTCATCATCTTATACGTTGCGGTTGTAATTTTTTTTTTATTTTTATTCATCTTTCCATTGAGAGATAAACAAATCTAAATTGAATAATAAAGAGCAGTTTGAATCCGACAGCGACATTATCAACATGGACGATTTGCTTATAGCTGCATCAAATGGTTAGTTCATTTCCATAAAATATTTTATCATATTATATTCGTGTCGTTCATGTTCATTTTGATTTCATATATATAGATATATATTTTAATTGGCTCATTGACAATTTACAGTTTGCATACTGTGAACCAATCTATCCACTAAATAAAGTGTAATGAACGAATCACCGATCATTGAATGTAACGGATAATAATAATAATAATAATAATAATAATAATGGTTTATGAGTTCAGAACCTTTGTGCATACGGCGGTGTCAATAAGAAAGCAATAAATTCAATTAAAATTGAAAGGAATTTCTTGTGAAGATTCAATATTTGCCGAAATGAGGTTTCATTGAAGAATTCACATCGTGCATTTGGAACACTGGAAAAACAAAAGCGTAACCATGGCCTGTAGAAAGAACTGTATAAAGTATAAAGAAATAATCACTGTGCAGAAGGTTAATTAATTTCAATTTAAATAAATGTGTGATCGAGTTAAAATTCAATAAACATTCAAACGCATAAAAATAAAACGAAAAAAAAAAAATATAATAATAAAAATAATAATAATGTTCGAATGCAATGCGTTTGTGCAAAAGTGGTATATCGGCAATGTGCTAATCCGTATGATTAGCGATTGATAGAAAGAACATAGGACAGTGACAATTCATGAATTCACAATTTCACGGCATAGATTCAATATGATATGAGTTAAGATGAAACCATCTAACTAAATGATAACAGTGGAACATGCAAAAACAAATTATTGAGTCAAGAACAGAAGCAAAAAAAGAAGAAAAATTAATGAAACTAATAGAGTAAAGTATAAGTGGCCTGTTCACTGATCATTCAACATGCGATTCAGTATTTCAATACATTATGTCATATTCAATGATAACAATAAAACTATGACTCTTCTTTTTCCTTCGGCACTCAATTCTTGCCATATTGTCTCTGCATCAATTGACACCGTCCAGTCCAAACGATTGAATTCTGTAAAATATACAAAATTATAATTGTCGATTATATATGTGAAACTGATCTGACCGGAAAAAAGGTCTTTCCATCATTCCCTTTGAGTGCATCATTTTTTTCAATATATCTATGGATTCTATGGATGAAAATGTCTTATCTATGCATTATTATGTTATATTCGCGTATAGAGCAAACACACTGGCGAACAAACTAAATTGATCTATACACAACTCGCATTCAGATAAAAGACGGAATTTCTTTTATGAAATAATTTAATATAATCAACACAATTGAAAATAATCAGTTCTCGAATAACAGCCAAGCTGAAATGTTTAAATCTATGAAACACTGGATCATTCATTCGCTTCTTAAAGAATTGGATATGCTCTGTTATGATTTTATTATTATTATTATTTTGAATTTTATTCAGTTTTGACAGAAAAAATGTGTGCAATAGATCAAATGAGAGAGCAAATGCACAACCAATATGAATAGCCCAGAATAAAAATTGGTTTCAGCAAACTGAAATCGAAAAATTTAAACATTAATAGAATAATGATGATTGTCTTAAACTAAAATGAATTCATGTTTTAACTCTACTTTACCAAATCACTTTTTTCATAATCAGCTCTTCCTGAATTTTTATCATTCAAATATTTGCATTGAAATTAAGCTCAAATTTTGTTTGTCATTCAATCCGATAACTATTGCAAATATTTTTTGCGATAGCAGGCTCCTTGAACTGTACACCACCAGCCATCGATGATTTTCCAGGGGACATATTTACAAGACAGCAACGACAAGCGGGCGCTATTATTGTGCATATTACCGTTAGTTTGTATTTATTTTTAGCTCTTGCTGTAGTTTGTGATAAATACTTTGTACCAGCCGTCGAAAGGATAAGTCAAGGTTTCGATTCGTTTCATCGCTAAGAATTTTTTTTTGTCTTGATTCAAATCTTTTGAAAGGTTCCTTTTTTTCTTGAATATATTTTCAGCACTCAATATGTCCAGTGATATATGTGGGGTGAGTTACATACAATTCGATACAATTAATATATTTTTTGAGACTCAAATTTTGA
This sequence comes from Mayetiola destructor, assembly GCA_000149185.1. Taxonomy (NCBI): domain Eukaryota; kingdom Metazoa; phylum Arthropoda; class Insecta; order Diptera; family Cecidomyiidae; genus Mayetiola; species Mayetiola destructor. The sequence continues at coordinate 599,447 of GL501490.1, forward strand.
ACATTAAATGCAGGCAACATTTATGGCAGGAGCTACAAGTAGCCCGGAGTTGTTCGTGAATGTTATTGGAACGTTCATTACAGAAGGCGATATAGGAATTGGTACGATCGTTGGATCGGCTGTATTCAATATTCTTGCAGTGGCAGCTTGTTGTGGAATCGGCGCTGGCATGGTAAATACTTTACCCATATTGATGGAATAAAATCATATTTAATGATTAAAATTGTTGGCGATTTTTAGGTCATTCCATTGGATTGGTGGCCCTTGACTAGAGACTGCTTGGCATATGGATTCACAGTAGCTGTACTCATTTGCATTATCCATGACGAACGAGTCGAATGGTACGAGGCATTAATATTGGTTTTGCTTTATTTCGTGTATATTGGAGTCATGTACTTCGATAAAACAATACAAAAATGGGCTAGAGGTCGGTTTAATCGGATGTTGAAAATGTTTTATTGGGAAATATTTAAAATTTTGTTGTTGGCATTTATGTAGGTGGAGTACGACATGCACAGGCAACAGCACGTCGCTCTCAACGAGGTAGCTTAGCCTCAAAATCGAGCCGTGATACCGGTAAATTCATTGAATTTTTCGATTATTTTTTGTTTTTGTTTTTTCGTTACTGTATTAGCATTTTTCAATCGAAAATATACTTCGCAGATCGTATAGTTCCATTGGGAGTCGATCATTTCAGTCATAATGGAAATGTTAAGAGCATATCTCACATTGATGCGGATGTTACTGAAAACGAAAATGGAAACAATTCTATCCAAAAATTAGCAGTCGTTGATAAATTGAATGAAAAATTGGATATTGAAATGGCTGTAAATGAACAAAAGCAAGATGAAAAGAAACTACCAACCGAAAGTGAAGAAAAGAAAAGACAATCGATTTTCGAATATCCAAAACATAAAACTGTATGCCATCAATTAATGTGGATTATAATATGGCCAACTCAACTCCTTTTTATGTTAACAATTCCAAATTGTGAAACAAAACGTTTTAAAAATTTGTTTCCGTTAACATTTTTAATGTGTATCGTGTGGATCGGTTCATTATCTTATCTCGTTGCTTGGATGATTACGATTGTTGGTCAGTATTTTTGAAATAATTTAATTCAAAAAAAAAAAAAAACGGGCAATCTTCATTCGACTCATGAATTGATTTAATTTCGATTTTTTTTTTAATCGATCATAAAAAAAGGTGATACATTAAACATTCCGGATTCCGTCATGGGAATTACGTTTCTGGCTGCAGGTACGAGTGTTCCGGAAGCAGTGTCCAGTGTCATTGTAGCCAAACAAGGTGAGTCATTATTGTGTATGAAAAAATTCACAGTTTTCACCATTGAATTCATTATTATTATCATTAATTTAGGTCATGGATCAATGGGTATCAGCAATTCAATTGGTTCAAATACATTTGACATTTTATTATGTTTGGGATTGCCATGGTTAATAAAAGCATCATTTTTACCTGTATCACCTGGTAAACATTGGTTGGTTATCAATTCACATGGATTAGAATATTCAGCAATATCATTGCTATCAACATTATTGCTACTCTATATTGCTTTCTCACTTAATAAATTTAAATTGGATCGAAAATTGGGCAACACCTGCCTATTAATGTACGGGGTATTTTTAGTTCTTGCAACATTAATTGAACTAAATGTATTCTTTAGAGTTAATTTGCCGGCATGTATTCGATGAAAAGATTAAATTCAAATCAAATTCTCTCATACAATTCACACCAAACCAAATCAATCAATAAATTTAAAATCTTTAATCACCAATTGAAGGCGAAAAAAAAAGAAGAACAAATCATAAAAATGCATTATTATTCAATATTATTGAGATAATCGAAATTATGGGTCCTGCTATCATTCTATAAATAAAATGATGATTTGAAGAATGTGTTATGTGCAAAAACATAATTTTACACTGATCTGTTTGAAAATCACATCTTTGCATGAAAACCAAAAAAAAAATAATGAAAATCCATGTGAAATAATGGTGTGAAATTCTAAAATAAAGTGATCGATTCCCGAATCAATTTCTTCTTCTTATTTATAATATTCTTATGTATCATCCAGTGTACGGTGTGCGTTCTTATCATTTAACAATTTTGAACTGAATTCTTTTTATCAATTCAAAAATTATTATTGATAAGCTCAAAGTTGAAAAGTTTCCTATTCCGTATTTTTCATTGCTTTTAGTTCGATATATTTTTCACACACGCATAACTTTAAAAATTTGTATAAATTGAACGGACTCATATTGTTTATTTTGAAGATGTTTACAACAGTATTAGTCGATTATTATCATTCGATGAGATATCGAAGAAAAAAAAAGAACAAAATAAATAAATCAGCCACTATATTTACCTTGTTAAAGACAGACTACATTTTTGGTATGATCATCACTTCGATAACAACAACAACAACACCAATCAATTCCTCATCGATAACAATTGTTTAATATTTGTTCGCTCGACTGATATCTCGCTAGCCTGGCACGATAACCATGGCCAACTAGGCATTATTATCTGATCAGACACAGTAGCAACAAGATCCTATTTAAACAGTGTGCAGACGTGCGGAAAATTTCATATGTTCAAGGAAACGGTTCGGTAACAGTAGATTTAATTGAAGGATTAGCCCAAATAAGGGGGAAAAGTGATTACGTTATAATTGCCTTCGACTATTTTTTTTTTTAAATAATGATATTGAGATAACATTGAATTTCAATCAATTCCATTCATTGAAAAAAAATATTGCGCCTGTTTATACATATAGTATTTAGTTAATATTGTTTTTTCGACTTTATTTTTGTGAAACGTTCGGGACATTCGGCCGAAAAAAAAAAATATTAGAAACTTCGATTTAGAATGAAAAAAACTGCATCATTATTTGCGATCAAACAAAAAAAGAAAAATTTTCTTGCATTGTGTATTCGATCGTGTTTTGTGGTGGCCTTAGTTATTATCTACATTTGCAGTATAACATTTTCAACCGATGAAAATCAATCACAATCCAACCAAGGTATCTGTTCCGAATCCTCGAATAAATAATTATTTTTATTTCATTTTTTTCAGATTTAAAATGAATTTTTATACATGTTTTTCCAAAAAAAGACTTCAAACTGAAGTACTTTGGCATGAGTCTCTTGACACGTAACATAAAATATTTAAAAAAAAAAAAAAAATTCATCATTTTTGATCGTAGATTAAACATTTGATTGATAAGACCATACATTCTTGGACGCTCAAACCATGTAATTCGTATTGAAATATAGTATTTCATTGAATATATAAACCAAACAACTTGTTCATATGTGTTTTGTATCCAAAAAAACGAATGTACGTTAATCTGTTGTTTTTCAAGATACCTACCGGTCTCGAAACATCCTTGCAGCCAATGATGTCACAATTAAACCTTTGAATGTAACAGAAAAATTGGCATCTGATTTAAGTACAACAAAAGCTAATGTTACAACAGAAAAAAATTGCACAAATGCAGCCATTCTTGAGCTACCATCGGACGGACTTACACGTGCAGAAAGAAAACAAGGCTGGATAATCATCCACCTGTTAATTGCCTGTTATTGCTTTTGGTTTTTAGCGACAATATGCGATGACTATTTTGTTCCAGCGATTCAAAACATCTGTAATGGTTTTGATCTGAATGAAGACGTTGGTAAGTGATCAACCTGTTTCGAGTAACATTTACGATACTTGAAATGAAATTAAACCCGACAATAGACTAAAGCAATTTATTTTGAATTGATATCACGTGATTGTTCATGTTAAATGGCTCAAGTAGAAGTTGCATTGCATTATTAGAATTCATTGAAAAATTTGCTTTGCATATTTCAGTGGGCGCAACGTTCATGGCAGCAGCTGCATCAAGTCCAGAATTGTTCATCAATGCCGTCGGTACATTTTTAACCAAATCCGATATCGGTGTTGGAACCATTGTTGGTTCAGCTGTTTTCAATGTACTTGCTGTTCCAGCATGCTGTGGCTTATTTGCTGGCCAAACGATTTTTTTGGACTGGTGGCCAGTGAGCCGAGACAGTTTGATGTATGCGGTTTCGGTCATTTCTCTGATTGTTGTTTTGCAAGATGGTCAAATTATATGGTACGAAGCTTTAGCTCTTGTTTTAGCATACATGATTTACATTGCCGGTAAGTATGGAAATTGTCTTGATGGCAAGTTTCTCATAAGTCATTCGAAAATTATTTTTTTTTTTTTGTATATTTAGTTATGTATTGGAATGAGATTATGTCACAAAAAGCTAGAACAATTGTGGCAAAACTTCGCCGACAATCACGTGTTCGTCCATATAGAGAACGTACAGAAATTACACCCTTGTTGACTGCATCCGAATCCCAAAAAAGTTCTAAATCAAATGGTACCACAATTCACATTGATAATCGTTTGTATCCCATTCATGAAATTGTACCAGGTAATTTTCATTGTTGCTATCACATTTATCCCAATATTTGAATGTCGAAATGTTCATTTTTGTCGGTGTTGTAGATGAAGCCGATACACCTTTTAAAGTTCCAGATGATATGAATTGGTTTACATATCTATTAAAATATCCGATCACTCTGATTTTATGGATTACAACACCCGATTGCCGAAAACATTTAAAGTTAACAATGGTTACGTTCTTAGTTTGTATTGGATGGATTGGAATTGCATCGTATGCCGTTGCTATGCTAATTACCATTGTCGGTATGTAGAATACATATTATGCATAGTGTATAAATGCATTCGTTGATTATTTTGGATTTTTTTTCCCCCATTGCAGGAGATACTTTGGATATTCCCGATTCTGTAATGGGGTTGACACTTTTGGCCGCTGGTACAAGTTTGCCAGAAGCTATTTCTTCTGTTATTGTTACGAATCAAGGGCATGGAGCTATGGGAATCAGTAGCTCAATTAGTTCGAATACATTCGATATTCTTCTTTGTTTGGGTTTACCGTGGCTCTTGAAATCATATTTTGATCCAGAAGTTGCTGGCCATTACTGGGTAAAACAATCATTACAATATAATGTATTCAATTAAATTATTTTAAAAAAAAAATGTCCATACTTTCAGATCACAATAAATTCATCGGGCATCACTTATTCGGCAATATCTTTGTTGTCAACATTAATTGCACTCTACATTTCATTGGCACTTAACAAATTTAAATTAGATTGGAAAATCGGTTTAACATGTTTAATTATGTATTTAGCTTTCTTAGTATTCGCTTCTTTAATGGAATTAAATGTATTCTTTACTGTAAACCTTCCCACATGTCCGCACTGATTATTATCATAAAAATAAACGCATTTCAATCAGTGCACCTGAAGCTAGAAAACCAATAGGAAAAAAAAAAAAAATATGAAATTAATAATAATTATTGAAAGCAAATTGATGTGAAAGATTATTAAAATAAATACGAGGGTATAAATCTTGTGGTGTCGTCAACAGATTCTATATGTGCTAAACAACCGACAAATTCTCAAAGATTACCATGTCGTGAATTAAAAATCAAAAAATGATCAAATTACCCAATTAAGTGGCTATGAAATGGGCGAAATTAATGATTCTTTTCTTCGCAAAATATTCAGAAATTTTCGCGAAGAATTGCTTTTGCTTGGGCTATTAAATGCGATAAGCGTTTCTCTTAAAAAAAAAAAAAAAAATCTCCTCCGTCGTTTAGATCATGGTGAATTAGCACCTTTCATTCGATCCCCCACCACCCACCATGTATCATCTTGCAAAATATACAAAAAGATCCCGAATAAACAGAAGAACATCTAGTCATCGTCGCGCATTCATGGCAGTTTATATTTTTTTTTACCTGGGAAAAATTGACATTTTGGATTAACAATTGATTTCCATATATTTACAACAAAAACAATAAACATTATGTTGAACAAGTGGACAGTAATACTTTTCATTAGCACATTTTTCCAATTCACGTGTTCTGAAGGTTCGTCAAATATTGATAATTTGGATCATTCTGATGATTAAAAATTCAAGGACAAAGCTAGACTAATTGCGAATTGGTTTCAGGTATCGGTACCATTCTGACTGAAATGAATATTGTACATCAAAAAATTAATTATAATCATTCGTTGAACGATTTCCCAGCAGATCTATTCACAAGTAATTATTATCTATTTGACAAACATTTTATGCAAAAAAAAAAAAAAAAATCAAAATTGAACTGATGCTTTTTAAATATTGTAGACGATCAACGAAAAAATGGTGCAATTATTTTGCATTTGGTTGCGGCTGTGTACTTTTTCACGTTATTATCCATAATTTGTGATAAATATTTTCTCCTCCGTCGTTTAGATCATGGTGAATTAGCACCTTTCATTCGATCCCCCACCACCCACCATGTATCATCTTGCAAAATATACAAAAAGATCCCGAATAAACAGAAGAACATCTAGTCATCGTCGCGCATTCATGGCAGTTTATATTTTTTTTTTACCTGGGAAAAATTGACATTTTGGATTAACAATTGATTTTCATATATTTAAAACAAAAACAATAAACATTATGTTGAACAAGTGGACAGTAATACTTTTCATTAGCACATTTTTCCAATTCACGTGTTCTGAAGGTTCGTCAAATATTGATAATTTGGATCATTCTGATGATTAAAAATTCAAGGACAAAGCTAGACTAATTGCGAATTGGTTTCAGGTATCGGTACCATTCTGACTGAAATGAATATTGTACATCAAAAAATTAATTATAATCATTCGTTGAACGATTTCCCAGCAGATCTATTCACAAGTAATTATTATCTATTTGACAAACATTTTATGCAAAAAAAAAAAAAAATCAAAATTGAACTGATGCTTTTTAAATATTGTAGACGATCAACGAAAAAATGGTGCCATTATTTTGCATTTGGTTGCGGCTGTGTACTTTTTCACGTTATTATCCATAATTTGTGATAAATATTTTCTTCCATCGGTGGAATGTGTTTGTGAAGATTTGAATATATCAAAAGATGTAGCAGCGGCTACATTCATGGCTTTTGCTACAATAACACCAGAATCGCTGGCAAATATAATATCTACATTTGTTGCCGAATCAGAAGTTGGTATGGGTGGCGTTTTGGGATCATTGCTATTTAATGTTCTTGGTGTGTCAGCGTTTGCGGGCATTGCTACATCTACCTATTTACAATTAGATTGGTGGCCAATTACACGTGATTCAATTTTGTATTTTGCTAGTGTGTCCCTTTTGGTTGGCTTTACATGGGATGATAGCATAACGCTAATAGAATCCATAATTATGATTAGCCTGGTGCTCGTTTATTTCATTGTTCTAATTGAAAATAAACGTATCATGCATTTGGTCACATGGTTGATGAAAATAAATTTTAACTGTTGCAAATCAGAAAGTTACGGTAATAATTTTTAAGTCTTCGATCATTTTCTTCTTTTTTTTCGAAAAGAATCATTAAATGCCGGAAATGTCTCGGTTATTTCTAGATGTACCAGCCTCATACATTCAAGACAATGTACGCACTGCACATAATTGGCAAACAGAATATTTACGCCAAATATCTAATTCATCCGAAAAAAGTGAACGAGTTCATGGAAGCATATCCAGATCGTCAGTGAATGATGATCCAATATTCATGATCTATGTGACCGGAAAAGAGGTCGAATGTGCGAAGGAAAACGAAATTAAACTTTTACAACGTCCGGTTTCATATTCGGAAATTTTTTGGTGGATTTATACATGGCCAATTCAGTTGATTTTGAGCTTAACAATTCCCGATCCAAAAACGAATCGTCGAATGTATCCGCTCACGTTTGTTATGTGCATAATATGGATTTCTGTGAATTCATTTTTGGTCATTTGGATGCTTACGGTGATAGGTAATTAAAAGAAGAAAAAAAAACCAAATTGAAAAAGAAAATGTCAAAATTTAGTTAATAACCGTTTTTTCAGGCTACACATTTTCTATACCAGAAGCAATAATGGGACTAACAATTTTGGCTATGGGTAATTGTGCGCCCGAAACAATTTCCAGCCTAACAATGATAATGAAAGGTGAAAATGGTGTTGGCGTTTCGAATTCGCTGGGCTCAAGTTCACTTAATATTCTTTTGTCTTTGGGCTTTCCGTGGCTGATCAAAAATTTACTTAAATGGAATGAATCGCATGGCCATCCACATGTGGAACTTGATCGTTCCATATTTTGGACCGCATGTTTGCTGCTCATATCAATATTGTCCTTGTATTTAATATTTGTATTGGCTAAATATCGTTTACAGCGATCGGTTGGCTTAGCTTTGGCATTAGTTTATTCGATTTTGATAGTGTTGTCCATTCTTATAGAAATTGATATGTTTAATTCATATGTATTTTAGTTATTTAGCTATTTAATAAACCCATGCGGAAAATATTTCTTTGTTTACAATTTTAAATGATAACTTTTGACTCTGTTTCAGACACACACACACACACACACATTTCACTCAATTATGAATTATATTAATTAAAAGAGGTGAACGCATCGAGTATTTTTTTCACTCATTTGTTCGATTAATTTAATATTGTTTGAATAGGAATATAAAGAAATATACTCTTTGCGTTGAATAGTAGCACAAGTTCATATCACATTAAAAACTGAGAGAAAAATTTCCCGAAAACGAAACCCAATACAATTACAAAAGACACGCGCATACGAGACTTGCACACACAAACTACTCAAGAGAGCATATTTTATATGTTATAGACGGTAAACGTGTGTGAGAAAGAAACACTGACCTCAAAATTCAATTGAATCGCTGTCAACAACGAAATAAATTATTATTATTTTCATAATATCGAGCGAGTGAGGCAGAAAAATAAAACGCAAATTTATTCGTTAATTAAAACTGAATTATTTATCATCATTTCAACAACAGATTGATCTATCGATTTTGGTTATGGAATGACATTTCTCTCGTTTAGTCCATCTCAGAGTTGATGTTGTCTGTGTGAGTTTTTTTTTCTGTATGAGTTTGAATGTGTACATCGAAAATGAGTGAAATTATGCTTCAATACAGAAACAAATCCAATATAAATACACAAACACCATGATATGGTGCACACAATGAATGAAACAAATGACAACGCAAAGAGCTATGGACAGAATGAGAGAGAAAAATGGTTGAAAAGAAAAAACCATACGAGTTGAGTGTCGAAAAATTGAGTTCGCATAGTGCAATAGAGGAAAAAAAAGTCTATCGAATTTTCAGTGATTGATTTTATTCGAGAATAACCACAGCAAAGTGATTTTAATTACATCTGGAGCGGCAAAATAGTATAACAATGAAACAAATTCAAATGTGCAACATAAAAATATTTGACGCACAAATATTCAATTAAAGAAACAAAAATTGAAATGAAATTTGTTGAAATTTTTTTTTGATAGAATGGAAAATTGAATAATTTGTGCTGATTGTGTTTTTGTGTGTATGGTGGCAGACTACGCCTTCTGTTTGCTGCTTTTGTGTGATTTTTCATGGTTGTCGTTGTCGTATATTGAATGTGTTACAGCGCCATATTAACTTTTACTTCTATGTTAATGTTTTGATAAACCATTCATAAATATAAATAAATAAAAATCGATTCACTTTATTTTGTTTGGTTTACGGTGAGTTTTCGTAATAGATGTTTTTTTTTTTTTTTTTTGAGAGAGAAAAAATAAAAATAAATAAAATTAAATACCGTATGGTGTTTTGTATTCATTCATGCAATTCGATTATAGTATCAATAATACCAATTCAGACACAATTTGATTGTATAAAAAGTGAACGAAAAAGAAGTGAACGAAAGTGTTGCATCGAAACATAAATGTGCTATTTATTATTTTCATTATTACGTGTGTTTCATCGAAACAGTCCTAAAATGCCAGAATATTTCGAAATAAACGAAATAAATGGACTTTTTCTCATGGAAAATGGGCTACGTGAGATATTTTTTTTCGTGCAGTGACATGCCGTTTTAAATTGCTTTTGTTGTGAATATAAGCCAATTTTGAATGGAATCATTCAAGGCGAACAAAATATTAACCAAAAACATTGGATATGATGTGAATTTGATATGGTGGACTGTGATGGATTCGTTGCATTAAAATGATAGTTTTTCCATTTGTTCTGACATAGATATTTGGTGTTTAGCATGTGCATATGAATATACATATATGTATTTAAATTATGCACAGTCGGTAAAGCGAGTTTTAAAGTCAAGTGATACATGATATGCGACAGACGCCATCTTTTCACTCATTATTATTATTATTATGCTTGAATGAAAAAATTCATGTTACGATAAAAAGCACTGACAACAATTCCATTCCTCAAAATGCACTCAATGCATTCCAACGATGAATTTAGTTTGCGCAACAATAATAATAATATTAATCCAATTGGAATATTGAAAATCGAATTTGAAAAATGAATGAAAACCAAATCGGTGTTTAATCACTCTCTTCTCTTTGTGCCGTCCTGTCAATCTAATGTTAATTAAAATCTTCTTCTCCTTCCATTTTTTTGTTCCATTAATAATTTTTTACAGAATAAAATGGTACATAGAAGTGGTTCAACGCATCAATGTGTAGAATTAGTTGAAAACGATGAACCAAATGAAAAATCCAACAATAATGACTTGGTCATAACAGATTCATTTGAGGCCAGTGTTACTGCAAATTCATCCGCTGAAAATGATCAAAAACGTCAATTACGCACATCAAAACGTTTAAGTTCAGTGAATTCAACGGATGTTATGACACCGCCGAAAGCATCAGAGGTCAGTAGCACCAGTAAATCGACAATAACAACAACAACAACAACAACAACAACAACAACAACAGCAACAACAATTACAATTAAGCCCAGACCGATCCGAAATCGTCGGTATACCGTGAATGATTGTGTTCGTCCTATTGAAAGGAATACTACGGTGCCATTTGTGGATCGATCGAAAAGTTTTAAATTACCACCGACCGATAATAATTCTACTACAGCCAGAACAACCATCACCAGCTACGATGATTTGTACAATTTCAAAAAGGATAAATTGAATTGCAGTGTGTCTTTGGAACGATTAAGTGGTATTGGTGATATATCAACATCTGAACGTGATGATATTACATATTCACCAGAGAATAGTGAAAAAGATGATTCAGTGCAAACAAAAATTCTTTGTTTATATTGTGATCGTTCATTTGCCAGTTCCGCGTTATACACAAAACATGTTGAACGAATGCACCAAAGTAAATCGGGACGACGGTTTAGTATTCGAACCAGCACAAACAGTGCAACTACATCGAATTATAATGGCTGCTTTTATTGCAATGTTGGTAAAGTTACCTGTTTGGAAAGTGAAGAATTGTGCCAACTGGTTCATCATTTGGTACAGCAGCATAGTGATAAATATTTCACATGCGAAGAATGTTTAATACGTTTTCAAACACGTGATTTATTGCTAAAACACGGTGACATTGTTCACGGTTCCAGCAATACCAAAAATCCAAAAAATATTACTGCACGCCATGGAACTGACGAAAATCTGCAATCATCGTTAAACGTTTCGGATTCAAGTGGCCCATTAACGGTACAAGTTGAATTCGAAACAAATGAATTAAGAAATCGATTGCGCCGTTCAAATGATCTCAAAAATGTGTCCCATGCTTCGGAACGTACGTCAAGAAAACCATTTCTTTCGAGCGAAGAAATGTTTTTGTCGCGTCTGGGCATTGGATTAAATCGATCTCCACGTTCACGAAAAGGTGCAAAAAACCGACGTGGTTGCTCATCCGAACTATTCCAATTAGAAAATAATCGTTCAACGCGTGGCAATAAAAATTCCAAACAATCGTCGATCAGCAGTGAATCCATTGAATCCACAAAATCATTGAGTGGCAAAATTGAAACAATTTCAGCTGCATTCGACGGAGATTTTTATGAACAAGTTAATCAAAATGTCAAACAGAATTTAAGTTGTCATTTGGATGGAAAGCTTGAAAGTGGACCCATGTCACCGAGCCCATTGAGTCCAGTCGCAAATATACCAGCTGTTCGTAGTATTCTAGTCAAAAGTCCATTGGTTCGCACAGAAGCGGAAATTCATGAGGCTACAACAATTTCAGCATTTACGGCCTTTCCAACATTACTGACCGCCCAACAGTATGGCGGTGAGTCGTTAGCTGTCGGTAAAATTAAGAAGCCAATCACAAAACATTCGTGGAAATGGAAATGGGATTGCGTTAAAAAATACAAATATGTGAATGAAGGCGGTAAAATTGTGAAAAAAATCAAACAATCGACATCGGCAATGCGAGATTTATCTACGATTGATATGTGGACACAGCTTACGATGCGAACACGACATGAGAATGCAATGCGTCAGCAGAGTGTCATATCGGGTGGAACAAATATTTTGGGAGTTGGCGAAGTAGCGCGTGAAGAAAAACGGAAATTAATTGAGCAGCTTAATAAAATTCTGGACACACGAGTCCTACCCAAAATCAAGGCCGAACAAAATGACCAAACTATTATTAAATTAGAAGTTAATGATTCAGCAAAAACTGGTGATGCTATCGATACAATATCTTTGCCAAATATGCCGACATCGATAATTCAAAATGACCAAGATTTTCCGGCTTCAATTAATTTAATTAGACGAAATCAAATCAATGCTGGAAATACGGAAACATCGTTAATTTTGAGCGGAGAATGGGCTCGACCTCGATCCTATATTTGTGTTGGTTGTGGTTCAATATTTTCAACAATACGTTCACTGGAGGAACATAAATCGTCTAAGCATCCATTCGTTCATTCGACCCATTATGAAATTGTTGGCAAAGAGTTGATTGATGGTGATCTATATCGAAATTTTTATATACCATCAATGGCCTCAAAACGACATAACGAACTCAATAAAAAGCAATTTTTGAATAGTATATGCAGTGCAGACGATTCCATGGACAGTGTTACATCATATTCAATGAGTTTAACCAAAAGTGATTCATTCGATTTAGATTCAAATTCTCGTAATTCTAAAACAAGTATTTCTTCGGGTGCCTCAATCTCGGATCGATCCTATTCGATGTCAACAGATGAAGAGAATGCAAATAGTTCGACTGAACAACGAAGCGCCTCGGAACCGAGTAGTATTTGTTCGAAATGTGAACGAAAATGCAAAGGTATTTCGGATTTGTATCGTCACATGTTGGACTGTTCGAGTGATTATGCATGGATTTTGGCGAAAAAGCGAAACAACATCAAATATCGTTATTTTGGTGTGAGACGTCGACGACAACAACGTTCCGGCTCATCAACTGTACGCAAAGTTCGACCCAAAAAAGAGAGACATTACAGTGATACTAGTGGATCACAAAAGGATAAAGAGCCAACAACACCTCGGCAACGACCAAGCGATGGTAAGCTCATATATATCTTAATCTTGCAGTTTTCTATTGGGGAAATTCATTCGTTTTTTCTCTCTCTTTCTCTCTCTCTCTCTCTCTTTTCCTTTTTCTTTCTCTTTTAGCTGAATCAATACAACGAATGTTGGCCAATTTGCCGGCAAAACGAGCTGTTCGCCAAATAATACCGAATTTAACACAAAAGCCCAACAATAAAAACAAGAAAACTAAGATGCTGGTGCCAAGCTCTCTGAGCCGAAAAAAGATTCTCTTGAAGCAGAAAACAAAAGTGAACGCTCGTGGTTACAAAGTGGTTTCGACGCCGGTCACTACAATAAATTCAGTTGGCGCAAATTTGGCATTGAGAAAAAGGCGCAATGCCGATTGTGTGAATGCAATTGAGCGTCGCACTCGAGCATCGTTAGGCACCAAAAAACTAGACTCAAAATCAGATAAAATTTCGGTTAATAAAGCATCTGGTTCGTCAGTCACAAAGTCACCACCGACCGAAACTAAACTGAAAAAGAAAATTAGTGATATTGGCAATGTTTTTCGTCGCCGGACAAAAGCCGTAGTTTCTAAAATATCGAATTCACTTATACGTGGCCAGAATCAACGAAAATTACGAACAGCTAAAACTTCACCAAACACATCTATTAACACTAAAAACGCCAAGTTAAACCAATCAAACCCAAATTCAAAGCGTAAAAAATCATTTTTGCGAACATTATCTTCACGCCGCTCCAATCGTAATCACAATAAAACAATGGATTCTGAACCCAAAAAACCGTCAAACGAAATGGAAGACGACCTGAGTCAAGACGATCAGCTATTGAACACAGACAATAGTTCATCGAAACTGCCCGAAAATGAGGAAAATAAATGTGACATTGAAGAGCCCAAACAACAAGATAGTTCAAGTATCACAAATCGGGCTGAAGAAGAAGCAACAAAGCAATCGATAAGTCCAGATGTAAAAGACGTGCCACGCTTGAAAAGAAAACGATCAATAAAAACTATAATAAATGAAATGCGCGCAAAATGTCAAGATAAAGTAGACACAGATCTTCTGGAAGCCGTTGAAGTACAAACAAAAGTGCCTGAAACATCATCACTTGCGGAAATTAAAGATTCTCAAGTGGATTCGATTCACACAAATTCACCCATAATTCAGGTTTCAATTTCACCTTCGGTTACAATGCCACTATCGCTAACGATAGATTCAATTGATGAACCATTAAATTTGTGTACATCACCGCAAAAGAATACGAATTGTTTGGCGTCATCCTCTTCGAATGCCTCTGAAAGTAAATCTTTATTGGGCACACCACATACGGCTGAGGCTACCGAAACCATCTCACCAAGACGACGAACACGAAAACTGAACGATTGCATTGCAATGTTAACGGGAAAACTTCAAGAGAAATTGGGTGTTCCATTTATCGACCAAACATCATCATTGCTTCCGATTTTAAGCCCGGCTTCTGAAGTGGCCAAAGTCAAATCAAAAATTTCCCCAATCTTAGCAACTAAAAATATGGTTTGTGAAGAGCGGGCGAAAGATTCTATTGTTCAAGAACAAAGAAAAATCGAAAAGATATCAAATGATCAGAATGACATCAAGCCCATCGTTGTTCAGGAATGCAGTACAGTCTCAAGTGACACATGTGAAATCAAAGCCTCGAAGTCAATCGAAAAACTTCCTGCCGTGACCGAAAAAATTGCAGAACTTGAAAAAGAGCATTCTTCTGCTGCAAAAGAGATGAAAAATATTTCAGATCAAAAAACTACACAAGATGTCCAATTGAAGGGTAACGAAGAACGTTGCCAATCGAAAAGCGATGTCGATGAGTTGGAAACAAAAGCATTTATCGAACACATGGAGCCAAAATCAGAAATAAACGTAAAAATAACGAACACGGAAAACATTAAACAGTGGGTCAATGAAACGTCAGCCGCTTATATTGTTGAGCAGGACTCCAATGCTGAAACAAAAGAGAAAGCCAATGAAGGAATTAGAGTTGCAAATGTTGCTGGAGTTTCATGTGTTTCTAAAGAGAATCCAGACGAACAATTTTCAATATCAACAGGTGACGTAAGTGAAGTACCAAAAAAGGAATCGGTGAACACACTGCCGATGAAAGTAGATAATTTAGTGATGGAAAGTGTGCAACAGCCAATACCAGTGGAGGAATCTTTCGAGAAAGTTATTGAAAAATCTTCAGAAAAAATTCAAACATCCGATATGCCAATAGATGAAAGTTCTAAATCCCGTGAAATAATTGACGATGGCATCGAAAGACTTTCGACTGAAAAACGATCTACGCGTAGAAGGAAGACACAACTTGAGGTTGCACAAACTAGCCCAAAACAAAACTCAAAGGCAAAGAAAGAACAAACGAAAAAGAGTCCAAAACAGACCGTAGAAATATTAACGAATAAAGAAAATAGTCTAAAAATGCCGGAAAACCCTTCTAAATCGATAGAAAATGAAATAGTTGAATCGATGGGCACTTTGATTGGGAAACCAACGAATCCAGTTTCAAGTAAAGTGACCGTGACCGATGTACTTGTGCCCACAGTGAGCTCGAAAAAAGGGAAAAAATCCATAACACCTGAAAAGTATCAAAAGCAGGAAAAGCAAAAGAAAGTAGAACCAGAAAGTAAGACTGAAAATATCAAAATTGCAGAAAAAGTTAATAATAAAGCAGTTACAAAAAGTGATGGCAGCGGAAAAAAATCGAAAAGGCTTGAGAAAATTGTTACTACCGTTTCAATATTTGACAACAGTGATGAAGAACTGTTACCATGGGATCCTGAAAAAGGTTTCACACAAACAAAAACAATTGATCAAACTGCTATTCAAATTTCCACTTCTACATCAATAGAAGATCCAAAAAACAATATTCCTTGCGAATTGAATGATGTGGATGCATCAACAGTTGTTCCAAAGACAAAGAAAAACGGAAAAGCGAATTGGCTCAAATAATTTCAGACCAGTTGCTAGAAAGTTTCAAGGAAGTGGACAAATCACGCATCGATGAATTGAAGAAAATTCATGATTTATCTTTGTCCAGCAGTGAAGATTTGATCTCAAAAAGTTTGTCTACAACTCCGATACCGAAAAGAAGAGCGAAAAAGCTATTTGAAGATATTGAACCGGCTGATCGGAAAAAGGCTGCAGGTAAAATGAAAGTGGAAACTGCGGCGAATAATCCACCCGAACCAAATGCGGAAACGTCTAAAAACGATACTTCTGCTGTTGAAATGAAGGAATCGGTTATACAACCAACAAAAAAGGCCGATAAAAAGTCTCAAGACTCCAAGCAACAAAAACGAATCACTGAAAAGGTTCCGAAAATGCGTGAAATGAAGAAAAATAATAACAAAGATATCAATGTCACGAAGCAAAAAATGTTAAAGCAAGAGCTGACAACCGAATCGAATGCAAAAGCTAAATCGTCGCAAAATATATTCGAAATGGCATTGAAAAATGATATAAATAAAAAGAGTCCAATATTATCGTCAACATCAAATATCCAAAGCAACACGTCCATTGAAAAATTAGTTGAGAAAATTCCTTTTGGAGCTTCCAAAAGCGAAACAACAATATTTTCAATGTCAAAATTATCGAAGAATGATGCCACTAGTTTGGCTAGCAATATGTCAAAAAAATCAAATTCGATTTTCGAAGAGGTGTTACTAGGCCAAAAGAATTCGAAGACTGAACGGCTAAATGACATAATCGGGTTATCAGATAAAGAAACATTGTCCAGAGTGCCGTCAATCAAAAATGTCGTTTTCTCACAATGGCCCATCGAAAAGGCTAATTCAAAATCAGACACAGAAAAGATACTCCAGCTAAACGACACCAAAACGAGTTTCTGGAGTCGATCGAATGCCGCTCAAATTGATGATGAAAAGTTTGATGCCGGAAAGTCAAAGATTTTCGGTGCTATGAAAAGTAAGGCCCGAGATCTATTTTCGAAGATTTCAAAGAAAAAATCAAAGAAATCCAGGTACGTTTTATTAGACAATAATAAAAATTTCATTAATTTTATTATTTTTCCCAATTCACTCAAACTCTTTCGAATATTCCCGTTTATTTAAAGGGTTGGAATGAAAACGAAAATTCGATCATCTTCATCATCATCGAGTTCATCATCAACGTCATCGAGCCCATTGTCGCGCGTTCCAAAGAAACCATTACTGAGGCCAAGTATTCTATCGTGTAATAGCTTTCGTGATTTGGTCCATGTGGACAATTGTTTGAGCTCAACAACCACAACAAAAACAACCAATGATATCTTTGATTCTCTCCGAAAATCAATGACTGAAAATCCGAAACAATGTTCATTGTCATCGCAAAAATTGAATATTCGACCAAAAGCAAAAAATGAAAAAAATATAATTGGTGAAAATCCAAAATCTCCAATTGAAACGGACATGAATATTGCCAAAATAGCGATTGCTTTAGAAAAGTCCAATCGCATCGAATTACATAATCAAGTGAAGCAAAATCTAAAGGAAACATCAAATGTGGACAAAGATAATTTTCCATCACATGAATATCGACCGAAAAAGATTGTGTCAACAAAATCTGATGACAAACTGATCCCATCTCAAATAACCGCTGAATTGGAATATCCGCAACCAACGGAAAATGATGACGATTCGCAAGACACGATAATATCACAAATTGTTAACAAGATTCGCGAAAAGGCCGAAAAAACGGATTCAGATGACGAAATGTGTTTGACCGAAGCAACAAAAGGATTATCTACCAAATTGGAACAATCGAATTCGGAGTCTTCATCTGCTATTGATTCATTGAAATTAAATACTCAAAATGATTTGAAAACCTTAGTCCCTCCAAGCAACATGATCAATGAAAGCCATCCATTAACTAAAGAAAATAATAAAACGTACATCGAATCGAATTCAACTCAGAACGACGATCATTCTGATGATGAAAATACCAATACCGAATTGATTGACATGGATCTGGAAGATAATGAAAGCATTTACACAACATTCTCACAATCAACCGTAACGACTACGGGCGGACCGAATCGAAAGAAACGCAAGAAAAAATCGATTTTATCTTCAGGCCGAAAGTCGAAGAGAAACCAACGCTGTCAGCCTACCACACCATCAGCAGCGTATTTTTGTGACATTTGTAAAAAATCATTCAGAAATCAACATGGATTGAATAACCATAAAAACACAATAACTCATATTTCAAAACTATCGGAGCAAGAATTTTTGAATGCCAAGGAAATGAAAAATGAACCAAAAACTGATGAAATTGACAGCTCAGAGATTACAAACGCTACGCTTGTGGTGAATAAAGATGAAAAACTGGATGCATCTATGAGCAGTCAAGCTATGCCAATCAAATCCGATGAACCGTCCTTGAAGATTGTAGTAAACTCACCATCCGATTCACACCTTTCGCCTAAGATCAGCCCAATAAATTCATCACGAATTTCACCCAGTGTAAATCATATCGAAACAGTGCCACCGCCCGATTTGGCCTCGAAAATTATGGGACCATCAAAGCCAGTAATGGCACAGTCAACATTGAATTCCAGATTGATGCTCAGTCAAGAAGAGAGATTTTTCTATGAATGTTGTAGTATGTTGAAGGGATCGGATCGATCAGCCGTTGGAATGAGTTTAACCGAACCCATTATCAAGCCGGTTACACCGAAATCCAGTGAACAATCCGCAATTATATCTCATGCTGCGCAATCACCACGATCACATTCGAGTCCGCGTCCAGGATTCCATAAAACCAATATAAATAGCTTTAGTGATATTTCATGTGATTCTAATCCAGCATATTCGTGTCCTCAAGTTCCAAGCTCATCAAAAACGCACAAAGTTTTCGCACTGGGATCTCCACCCAGTTCAATGAGCCCAAAAGCAACAGATCACATCCACATTGGTAACGTATGTGTAAGCCCACGCAAATCCAACAAGGATGTCAAATCAAATGAAAAAATCCCAATTAATGGTCAAGATTGTCATTCAAATTTGAGAAATTATCCAGATTCTTTTTCGGACATGGGCGATAGTTTTCCATCGTCAAAAGATGCAAGTGAAAGTGAAAACTATGCTCAAACCATATCTGAGCGTTCAAATTATTTTGGAGATGATGCGGCGAAAACTTCAATGAATTTACCGATCATTTCGCAAAAAGCTAAAGATGGTTCGTATGGATCTTCGCATCAGCAGCCATCTTTACCGAATGAAAATGTTGACATAAGCTCAGTTTCGACCGGGTATGTACATTTTAACGTGATAATATGTAGTTATATGCAGTTGAAACAGCAAAATTTTAACCAATATTATTTTCAGATCTAATTTGGAACCATTACGACCACGCACTAAAGCGGCACTAAAAAATTACGAAAATTTAAAAGTGTCCATACCAACGAGCGGTCTGGATTTACAGCATGCTCTTGATCGCAGCCCTAATTCGAATGGATGCAAATTGGCTGCATTGGCTGATATAGCGCTACGAAACGATGTTCCACTCAATTTAATTGAATCGAAAAGTTCATCAACCATAGAACTTGAGTCCCGTAATAATAAACCATCACCATCAATAACAACCAAATCTGTAACGAAACAAACGCCGTCATTTATTCTATCTTCTGAAAGCATAAAAACGCATTCAATCGAAATCAAAACAAAAACGTTCGAAAGTGCATTTAATGTAACGTCAAAAAATAAAAAGCGAACACCTCAATCCGTTGGTGAAAAAACCGGTTTCAAAGAGAGAAAAAAGGGAACACGTACCACTTCTAAATTATTACCAAATCCTGAACCAACAAAAACTGTTTCATTCAAGCCAAAAGATGTGTATGACTTTGAAGAATCACATGATTCGGTTGAAGATGAAATCGTTCCATTGAAAGCCATCCATTCGAGATCAAATAAAACTGATACAATGCCGGCGATTGAGTCGGATAAAGTTAATGAATTAACAAAGAAAATAAATGACGAGGAAGACGATGAATCAAGCTATTCAGATCGGGATGATTACTATAATTTTAATTCGGTTAGTGGCAGCGGTACCGAAGACTTGGAGAATCCCGTTGATGATGATGATGATGATGATGATGAAAATAGTAGACACGCAGCTTCAAGTCAAACATCGAAAAATTCATCAAGATCGGCCAGCAATTTGCAGAAAAAATGCCTTATTATGGGAAGAATATTCAAAAATGCGACAAAAAATCCAGAACCACCAAATGTGGAGGACAAAGAAAAGATTCCAGCCGAACCGATACCAGAACAAGAGCTCGATGCAATTTTTGATAATTTAAAAAATAAAAACACTGCAAAAGAGGATAAACCGTCAAGCTCTAAGGCTCAAGCCAAGAGCACGGCATCGAAAAACAAGAAAAACACTGAAAGCGATGATGAAAAACCAGAAACCGAAAATCAGTTGCAAACTTCGAGCAAACCACGAAAATCACGGGAAGTTGCAAATTTAGAAGCTGAATGGGGAATGTCGGTGGGACAAATTAAGGAGCTAATTGGTGTTGGAAAACGAAAGTCGCAAAGAAAATGTGCTTCAAATCGACGGAATAAATTTGTTGAAACCTGGAGTTCAGATGAATACGAAGAATTCCATTCTACTAAAGATATTATAGCCCTAATTCAAGAGGCTGAAATGAAAGCTTTACGAACAAAATCACGACTTGCAAAACAAAATGTTGAAACGCAACCGGCTGTTCACCAAAGTGATACGGAAAATGAATCCAAAACAGTTAATTCGAGCACAAGCGCATCCAACGAATCGAAAGAATTGAAGAAAGACAAGCTCAAAATGAAATCAAAGGCCAACAGTAGCTCAAATGATTCGATCGTACCATCGGAAAATGATAAAGTTTCTAATCAGATTGCGGACGCTATCAAACCAAAAACAAAGAAACAAATTTCATTCGAAAAATTCCAATCCGAAGGCGAAAGTGATTTCGATGAACATTGGAATAAAACGGCAAAGCGTGCAAAGATTCGTGATCGACGTCGTACAATTGCTACGCGTGACGAGACATCGAACGTTAAAGATGTAAAAATTAAAAAACAAACACCAGAACCAAGCCACTCAAAAAGCCGGCAAATGAGCATAGCCAAAAAATGTAAGAATTTGCCAGTGGCAACGGAGTCTAATGATAAAATCAAACATACTATGGAAGCATCCAAAATTGATGTACCGAAAAATAGTAAATCAGGCAGTAAATCAAAGAATAGCAAATCAACGACAAGAAGAAAACGAATTGCATCTGATACGCTGTATTATTGGTCGTCATCAAGTGACGACGAATTCGGTCGCATTCAACCTAGTGATCATGATGATGAGGATAATGGTGAAAATCATTTGGAACAGCATGGCTGGATTGTGGGTGATTCACATAAAAAACTAGTAACGCTGTTGGCTCATGCAAAGGGTAAAAAGATCGAAGACTGCGGTGTTAAAGAAACAATTCACAAAAAAAAATAGAATTCATCCATTCCAAATGGAATGTCTGATGATAGTAAAATTGAGCATAAAAATTCAAATGCGTGTAGATTTGCGAACCAATTTAGCCATTTGTTTCGTACGCAAATCAGGTTTATTTTACGGTTCAGCTCTACCGATACAGGCGGATGGATTAGGATATTTTTTTTTTTTTGTGTTCAGCACATAAATATGGATTTTTTGTAATGATGGTTGGACAGCACTGTGGCGGCAATTTAGGACAAAACGTTTGAAGAAAAAAGCGAAAAGCATTAATCATGCTTATTGTCTGCGCTCTGAAACTGTACAGTGTACACTCTGCATATTGCATATTCATACATTGAGCAAAAGATATACCAGTATTGCCAATCGAGTATACAAAATCTTACACAGAATAATATACCAAGTTTCAGAATTGAATTAACCGCTCAGTTATAAGTAATAATTCGAGCACGTTTTAGAAGCCAAAAATACATTCGATATACAAAAACAAGAAGAAAAAAACAAACAAACAAAAAATTATTGTATTTTTAGTTCAATTTTTAGTGGTAATTGAAAATAAATCAATAAATCAATTGTAGACATTTCGGAATGAGGTGAAAAAAGAGACATCGACTAAAAATTTGGGACTTTCAAAAACTTGAATTTCGAGCAAAGGCTTAAGCTTTATATGATTTACGTTTTTTTTATTTTTTTTTTTGGAAGAGAACATTGACTGTATAAATTATTAACTCTTATATTTTCCCCTCATCACATTTATGATGACAAGTGATGAAATTAATCGCTTGATAAATTTTATGGCATCATAACATACATTAAACACCCTGTCATAGATATTTTTGGAAAATTAGTTTGATCAAGCAAATGTGGAGTTTCATTACAACAAAAAGGAATATAAAATTTGCGGGAATCTGGATGCAATACATATTATACATTTTTATTAATGTTTAAACTAAGCGTAAGGTTTAGTGAATAAATTATTATTAATTAGCAAGAGTCAAATAACAAAAAACAAAAAAACAATGGCGAATTTCACCGAAAATATCATTTCACAAATAACAAATAACTATTAATATTAATATGATCATAGGTTCGGGTGATGAATTTATCGAGGGGAAACTAATATTGAGGTTCCATTATATCAATATAATTTTTGATTGAATAAAAGTTAGCGTGGAACCAATTCCTCTTCGTGATGAATGAACATTTTTATGATTTTGAGACTCCAATCTGTGGCTCAAGAGGGGCCTGCATCAGAGCCTATGAATATAATAATGATAATAATTGCAAATCGAAAACAACCAATAACAAAAAGTATACATAACATCGCTTTTTGTGATTAAAATCATGGCAATAAGAAATGAGTCCTGTTCACAATATGCTTTCATTGGTTTGAAACAAAAATATACATATATTTATTCACCGTATACTTTATGTAACAATGCATTTCTTTGTCCAAATAATAGCTTTTATATTTGGGTAAAATATATTTGAAAAATTGAAAACATAAAGGAAAAAAATATCGATTCACTGAGATCCAGTATCCGGTGACCATAAAAATATAATTTGTTTTGAGAAGAGCATTATGCGTGTGTATTTTCAGTGTAATGAGTTAGATCCCCTATAGATCTAAGTGCAAAAAAAATCATTAGAAATTACATACTTCAATTTGGGCTCGAGATATCGGTAATGATTTTCCCCAAAATATATAAATCGATGAAATAAATAAACAATTTTATGAATAAAAAATTAATAAATTATATAAAAATGTTTGGTTTTAATTCAAAGTTTAATTACATTCAACGAATTTATTCCGTTAAATATCACAAAAACAATTACTGGAATATTTGATACCGGATTTTTCCCTTCAAAATATTCACAATCACTCGATCATGTTCGATTGTGAATGGGACATTCGGCATTTTCGTCCAGATAAGATGCAACCCTGCTGCCATATTATGTGTCAAATTGACAGGGCGAATCCGCTTTCTGTCATTTAGCCATTTTGAAAAAAAGTGCATAAGTAAGCTGTGACCAACGCTGTTTCGAGTTTCGCAGGCAATTGCTTTCCGAAAATAAATTCATTTTTCGGAATATTCTCATTCAATTTATTGATTGCCTGAAATCAGTGCGATTACGAATTTATTTTCAATTTGAAATGGGCTCTGGAGGTAAATTTTTAAATTTATCAATTAACATATAAACACAAATTTTTTTTATTGTATAAAAGTTGTCGCTGTTGCTCTGTCGCAATATGAACGAATCGGCGCCCAAATTTTGACAACTAATCACAAAACTAATGCTAAATAGTTACAAATAAAAAAAGATAATATTTTATGGATAAAATCCAATCGATAGAAAATTATAAGTAATAAATTTAAATTTTAATTTAAGATCGTGAACCTCGTGGTGGTGTCGGCGAAAGAGGAAATACTCGAAGACACCGGTCAAGAGACCGTTCACGTTCGCGAGGAAGACGCTCTCAATCACCAAGACAACGATCACGTAGAAGTCGTTCTCGTTCACCAAAGAAAAATCGACCATTGAGAAGAAAGCGGTCTTTATACTGGGATGTTCCACCACCTGGTATGTTTACATTTTACACCAGAGGTGGGCATTAATTGCTACGACTACAAATTGAAACTGAAATGAAAACCAAACTATAGAAACCAGAAATGAAAAATAATTTAGACTGATTTTTTTCGGAATTCCTTTCTGAATTTCAATAATTTGTGGTTTTAAGTTCGGACATTCATTTTGGAAGAAATTTCATTTGAAATATAAATATGTAAATAATGCCCACCTCTGATCGAAACAACACGACCTCAATCGAACAAGTATCTGATTTGTGTTAATTGCATCAGGTTTTGAACACATCACCCCGCTCCAGTATAAATCAATGCAGGCAGCTGGACAGATTCCAGCAAATATAGTTGCCGATACACCGCAAGCAGCAGCACCGGTGGTTGGAAGTACAATAACACGTCAAGCACGGCGTTTGTATGTTGGTAACATTCCATTCGGTGTAACTGAAGAAGAAATGATAGAATATTTCAATCAGCAAATGCATATATCTGGATTGGCACAAGCGGCCGGTAATCCGGTTCTTGCTTGTCAAATAAATCTCGACAAGAATTTCGCATTCTTGGAATTCCGTTCAATCGATGAGACTACCCAAGCAATGGCCTTCGATGGAATCAATTTCAAGGGGCAAAGTTTGAAAATACGTCGACCACACGACTATCAACCGATGCCGGGTATGACAGATGGAAACACCGGTCCAACTAATCCGGTTGCACCAGTAACTGGTGTCATTAGTACAGTTGTCCCAGATTCTCCTCATAAAATATTCATCGGAGGATTGCCAAACTATTTGAATGAAGATCAGGTATTTATTTAGATTTATTGCTTGTTATTATTATTGATGAATTGCCATCATATAAAATTATCCAATAGGTGAAAGAACTGTTACTTTCCTTTGGACAATTGAGAGCCTTTAATCTGGTTAAAGATGCAGCGACTGGACTGAGTAAAGGATATGCATTTGCCGAATATGTTGACATCAGTATAACAGACATGGTAATTAAGTTCAGAAAATTTGCTCATCATTATCGGTATTATGGAATTGTATAATAATAATTTTTAGGCAATTGCCGGTTTGAATGGTATGCCATTGGATGATAAAAAACTTCTCGTTCAACGTGCCAGTGTTGGCGCAAAGAATTCAAATTCGGCAGCATTCCAAGCTGCACCCGTACAGATTCAGGTGCCAGGCTTTTCACTTGTTGGAACATCTGGACCAGCCACAGAGGTTCTTTGCCTTTTGAATATGGTTACTGCGGATGAGCTTCGTGACGAGGACGAATACGAGGAAATTTTGGACGATATTCGTGAAGAATGCAACAAATATGGTGTTGTACGTAGTGTTGAAATTCCCCGGCCAATCGAAGGTGTCGAAGTCCCCGGTTGCGGAAAAGTAAGAATAATTTCGAATTTCGATTTCGATTTTAATTTCAATCAAATTAATAACACATTGCGCTTTCAGGTCTTTGTTGAGTTTAACTCAATTGTGGATTGTCAAAAGGCTCAACAGGCCTTAACTGGACGAAAGTTCAGCGATCGTGTTGTTGTCACATCATACTTTGATCCAGACAAATATCATCGTCGTGAATTTTAAATCTATGAGAGGGAATATTAATAATAATTAATTGATTTTCAATAAAATATATCAATATTTACTTGATTCAGATCTTAGAATATCGAAAAAAAGAAAATCATTTTTCACGTGAAGACTTCAGTCAAAAATGTCCTAATGATTCGTAAAATGTGTTTGAAAATAATTAATAATAATAATAAATGGACTGTTGTTTCAAATGGAAACGAAAAACCAATCGATTTCGCTAATGTTCAAAATTCTATTGTGAATTGTTCACCATTTCAATGAATATTTTATATTGCGTCGCCAGCTGTCAAATCGCCATCTTTGAATATGACTATTGTGTGAAAAAATAATATTTGACATTGATTCGCATATATGTGATGAAAAAAAAAATAAAGACAAACAACCAACGAAACCAAACTTGATGTTTTGATATTTCTTTGTAGGGATTAAATTTATTGAGAATAAATCATCATAGCATGGGCGCCGACGGTAAGAATATATATTAATCGATTATTAGAAAAGAATTAAAAATAAAAGAATTTGTTTTTATTGTTTCGGTTTTGCTGTAGACCATCGAATTCGAGAAGGAGGTAGATCTAAACGTTTACATTCGCCAACGAAGCATAAACCACGTCGCCGTAAATGTTCTCTCTATTGGGATGTTGCTCCGCCAGGTAATGTCATATGTCTATTTTTGTTCAAAATAATTCGTGAATCGAATGTCAAAAATTGATTGGTTTTTTTTTTTTAAATTAGGTTTCGAGCACATCAGCCCGCTGCAATATAAATCAATGCAGACAACTGGACAAATTCCAGATATCGCAATTGTCGATGCACCACAAGCAACCGTACCCGTTGTTGGTAGTACAATAACAAGACAAGCACGTCGGCTTTATATAGGAAATATACCGTTCGGTGTCACAGAAGAAGAAATGATGGATTATTTCAATCAACAAATGCATCTTGTAGGATTGGCTCAAGCGGAAGGAAATCCAATTTTGGCTTGTCAAATAAATCTTGATAAGAATTTCGCATTTTTAGAGTTTCGTTCAATTGATGAAACTACTCAAGCCCTGGCCTTTGATGGGATCCATTTTAAGGGGCAAAGTGTGAAAATCCGCCGTCCACATGATTATCAACCAACGCCAGGCACTGCAGATGGTAATTCTTCACAAAATAAACATTCATTCGAGCAAGTTAGTGGTATTATCAATACAGTTGTGCCGGATTCACCTAATAAAATGTTCCTTGGCGGTTTGCCAAATTATTTGAGTGATATTCAGGTAAGTAATCGGATTGGATTCATTCAAAAGTTTCTTTACTTAATCAGCTGCAAAGAATTTAGAAATATCATGCAGACATTCGAGACATTAGATGTTGAAATCAAGCCATATGGCTTGTAAATTGCTTTCGAATAATTCTAGGAAAAAAAATCGAAATTTTATCTTTTCGAACTAGGTTGGGTGATTTTCTGATATAATATATCGATTGATGAATTCATTTGAATTTATTTTTTTTTGCGAATGATCCAGCTCTGATCCCTGGACACTGCACACACAGTTCCATTTTAGCTTGGTTTATTTATGCAATCGAAATAAATCGTTGACCAAGCTCATACACTCAAATATTTATTGTATTCTTTCTCAGAATTTTCAGGGAAATCAATATTCCTTTATAAAAATTTGTTCATCGATAAATTTTCAATATTTTTCAGCTTTTTCAGCTTTTTCAGCTATTTCAGCTTTTGAATTCGATTCTTTTTATTTTTCATTGTTTCAGCCATTTCAGCGAATCTTTTTTGATTATGTCATGAGTCATGAATAAAATAACAAAAAATGATTTTCGATAATACATTAACGTTCGTTTAATTATTTATGAAAAAAAATTGGTTGTTATTTTCTTATTTTCCAATTTCCTCCTCCTCCATTAGACATTTTTTCAGATAATCATTTGTTCAAACTGTAGCTTTTAGCAGTCCTCAAGGCTCAAATACTCTGCGCTGTTGTTGAACTTATTTTCCAATATCAGAATATAAAGGCTAAATATTTGGTAGGTAGGCGCTACCAAATGCTACTGAATATTGAGCAAAAGACCATTCAAAGGCAAGTCTTATATTTCAAAAGCCTTAAATAATTCAGCTGAAGATCTTTCGCTAGTTAATATAATAATGTTGAAGGAATTTGGGTTAGAATGAATCGACCCGAAAAGTAAAAGCATCGAAAGGAAAATTTTCTGAGTTGGTATTGAGTTGAATTTATCGTAAAAATACTGATAAAAGTTTTTCAACACATGAAAATAAAACGACTCAATACCCCTCAAATCTTAAAAACCGAAAATTTCAATTGCGTTGCAATCCGATTTCAGGTAAAGGAACTCCTGTTATCGTTTGGACAATTACGTGCATTTAATTTGGTGAAGGACTCAGCAACTGGACTGAGTAAGGGTTATGCCTTCGCCGAATATATTGACATATGTGTGACAGATCAGGTAAATCATTTGCTTTTCGAAGAAAATGACGGAATCATTTGTTGAAATGTGACGATAATATAATTTCTTTTCTTTAGGCAATTTCTGGTTTAAATGGAATGCAATTGGGTGATAAAAAAATGATTGTTCAACGTGCCAGTGTTGGCGCAAAGAACTCAAACTTGACAGCATTTCAAGCTGCGCCCGTACAAATTCAGGTGCCAGGCTTTTCACTTGTTGGAGCATCTGGACCAGCCACAGAGGTTCTTTGCCTTTTGAATATGGTTACTGCGGATGAGCTTCGTGACGAGGACGAATACGAGGAAATTTTGGACGATATTCGTGAAGAATGCAACAAATATGGTGTTGTACGTAGTGTAGAAATTCCTCGGCCAATTGAAGGTGTCGAAGTTCCCGGTTGCGGAAAAGTAAGAATAATTTCGATTTCGATTTTAATTTCAACCAAATTAATAACACATTGCGCTTTCAGGTCTTTGTTGAGTTTAATTCAATTGTGGATTGTCAAAGGGCTCAGCAAGCCTTAACTGGACGAAAGTTCAGCGATCGTGTTGTTGTCACATCGTCTTTTGATCCGGAAAAATATCACCGACGTGAGTTTTAAATGGGGAGCGTTCTGCATGAAGGCGTTGTAACTTATTAGAAGATGTGAAATGTGAACACAAATTCCACTTCGAATCCTAAATTCCTTTCCAATACTTTCTGCAGCTCAAAATCATGCTATTTGTAGGCATAATCCGTATTCTGGATTTTCTGAATATTAATAAAGTTAAAAAAATCTTTTAGATCACTTTCAGCTCAAGCATTGTTTTGCACTATATTAGTAGGTACATATTTAGTATACCAATTTTTCACATATGAATTTGGCAAAAGACTATAAATTTCTTAAATTCAAACGATTCTAAATTCACTTGCATACAATCACGTGTTCGATGATGACAAATGTACACTCAAATGCAAACGTTCATGAGAAAAAAAAACAAAATCATTCGGAAATCATTGAAATTCTCCACAGCACAATACACAACGCAAAATAATTCAGTTCTCAGCTGTCAGTAGCTGATAAAAAACGACAATGTCGAATGAAAAGTATTTTGCTCATGTCAACACTTTTTTCTGCATTCTGCAAACATTTCAATGAGTGATTATAATTGATCTTTTTCATTTTTTTCTGCCTGAATTGACGACACAGTCAATGTGCGGCACATCGACCACATATTTACAATTAGTTTTAATTAGACAATTGTTTCAATTTTGAAATCGAAAAGATTTATTCTATCAACGACTGTGGCATTGGTTTTGTTCAATGTCATGAATACAAATGCAGAGATTGATTTGTCACCTCTATTTTATTTCATCGGATCGGGCCACAGTTGAAGAAAATGTTCACAATCCGCACACGATACCACTTTATGTTGTTTGATCATGACTTTCTTTGCCGTGCGCACATCGCAATTATATATACGCACAATCTGTATTCAGTCACATCAATCAAACATGGTGAGATGCATCAACAACAGAGAAATGCGAAAGAAAACTGTAGAATAATGGTAAACAATAATAATAATAATAATAATAATCATGAAACGAGAAAAGAAAGAAACAAATAAAAACAGTCAATTCAAACCATTTATAGAATGAAATTGCTAATTTTTGTGCGAACAAACATTTGACGTTGATCGAATGCAATTGTAGCCGTCATCGAAAACGTTCATCAATGATCAAAACGAATGAACATGAGAGTGCATACAATTGTGAATGCTCTGCCCGTGTTTGCAAAGTTAAATAACAATGTGACATAATTTTCAATGACGAATTATATTCCATGATGTATGTCAGTCGTTTAACTTCAACGTTGTGTTGTGTCGCTTCGGATCAAAGCTGTCAATAAAAAACGGGTGACAGAATTTTGTCGATGCTAATATCTTATAGCCAAACTAAAGTACCGAACTGAATATATTCAATTTAGAAGCAAGAGCCAACAGCATTGTATCAATTTAAATACATTTCAGATTTATAAGTATATGTGCAACGTTGTGATGAACGCTTCTGGGGATTGTAAATGTTTCATGCTTCATAAATCCCTTCAGATTTCGCCTAATCGTCCGTTCGAAACGCAATGGTTTGTCACTGATTTTATGGTGAAACGAAGTACATCGATGCAATGCACATATTTTTTTATTTTTTGTATTTTGTATGTCAAATCGGTGTAGAGTTCAACATTGATAGTTATATATTATTATTAAAAATTCCATTGTAAGTCTTATCGTGTTCCACTTATCCTTTGTAGCTGTCACTAGAGAATATATTGGAAAAATTGACCGACGGTGAATGGTTTCCATCAATACGAACTTTTTTTTTTTTTTTTTTTTTTTAAAGGAAGCATTTATGCCTTTAAATTATTTAGACTAATTTTGAATCATCTAGTGACTGAACAATGAACACTCACGAAAACATTCCAGTGTCCGTTCTCGGATCCATTTTGTGAATTCTTATTTTCACATCGAGTGATGGAATAATGATTTCATATTTGATATTGAATTGAGTGGGAAATTTTCAAATTGTTTTTTTAATTGTAGCGATCCTTCAACTCGTAGTTGAATTGCGTGCTGATGTTTATATACGAACGTTTTCAGTTATTTGCACATGGTTCATTAACGATGAATGTGCTTTCGATTTCAGTAAGTCAGTGGAATAGTTCACTGTGCACTGTGCATATCATCTTATTATTTTCTTTCAAATTTTAATTGAATTCTCTGATTTACTTTGCTGTCTATTATTTATTTAGCGATCGTTACGCTTTTTAATTTTTTGCATCGACACCAGATGATGCATATTGATCTAATTACATCTGGTACTTTAGCTGGAAGAGTGGTAAGCGCATTTTTTCTATCTTCTAATATTGTTGCTAATGTAGTATTCGGTTTGGAACACTTTATAAACGGAAAAAAAGCCGCTGGCAACCAATTTGCTCACATGAGAAGAAATTACGTGCATTGAATAGATGACTATGAACGCAAACATGAATGGAAATGGGAAAAATGTTTTGTTTATAGGCGTAATTGATGAGGCCGCACATCCAAATAAATTCATGAGTTTCAATTGAATCTATCAAATTGAATAATAATCACAATCATCACATAATTTGTCATTTATCACGATGCATTCGAAAACATCACACATTCTATCAGCCATCACGAATGCTTCATCTTTTTGCAAGAATTCTCATTAGCCGGAAAAATGTAATAAGATATTGAGTAGGCACATGAATTTTTTCGCACCATCATACTTCAATCTCTTAATGATTGAACGGTAAGTACTCGGGTGTAGGTTTTGTCTCTAACATGAAATCGATAAAAATCGATTGGTTAGTTTAAATTGGCTGATGGTTGATGGCTAATGTTTACACATAAGGTGTTCGTTTGGAGCATAAAACAAACGGCTAAGTGAATAACCGAATAAAAAACACCATGCACCACTATCATCGCTGTAAATAGCAATTATTGTATTCACACATTCACACGAATATATTCTGTATACAAAACGATAAAAACTATTAATCAAAGAAGCATTTGGTGCCCTGTACTTTAAGCAAACGGCAATAATAATTTTTCTGTCAACGTAAAATATGTCACAATGTTATTTTGATTACTATAATATTAGTTTAGAATGCATTTCGAACAACACGTTAACATGCCATACATAAATTGAATTGCGGCAATCGATGACCAAAAATAACAAAAAAAAAAAAAATAACTTCGATTCGGATTCGATGAAAAACGGTCGCCTTAACATCAAAGCATAATTATAGGGGCGATCAGAAGATGAGCATCACTTTTCGAACAAACTGAAACAAAATTCATTCAATTCAAATTCACGCTGCTTGACTGTGAGATCATTGTTCTTAATATTCAATTCAATCGATTGGAATAATGGAGTGCAGTAAACATAATCAACGGCCAATTTGGTCAAAATTAATTGTTTCTTTATGCAAATTTTGAAATTCGAATGAATTCGTGATCATGGCAATTTTCAGCGAATTCCTCAATACTCTTCGAATGGCATGCTAAATGTTTTTCCACAAAAACTTCACAAAATCAACTTCATGGATATAATTAACGAAAAAACATTCACTGATTCCAAAACCAAAACCAAAAAAAAAGGGTCACTCAAATAACGTTACCGAATAACAACGGGAGTGAAACACGGTCTTCGTTTCAGGTTTCTCTTTTCAATCCATGTATCTAATATACGCCTTTAACATATGTTAAGTGTGTGTTTACGTGCGCGTGGAGCAATAATATTTCTCGTTTATGCAATTGCATCAAACCTTTTTTTTCAATTTATTAAAAGTTATTTTGGTTTTTCGGATGCGTGCATTTGCAGTGAACATCGTTACGCCGATATCGTTAAAACCGAAATTTATGTGCTAAATAAATAAGCATCACATTAATTCAAAGATAGGATTTTGACCGATTGTTAAGTGAATTTAATCTTGCGAACCACAAAATTTTTTCCAGCAATGCAATCAAGATTTTGCGCCAATCTGCAAACCACCGAATGACAGACTGATGTTTACAACTTATGTTAGCCATTGACCTCGCTGGAATAAACAATTATAATACTTCGGAACGAAGATGATTGATTTACTAGACAATTTCGCATTTTTATTTTTTTGTATTTTCTTTGAAAATAATGTTTTTCTTTGCGATCATTTTGTTGATTCTTTAAATATAAAAACGACTTTAGCAAGAGATCTATCAGGTATCAAGCCATACGGGTTGTTGGTATTAAATACACACTGCCAAGCTAAACTCGGTAGTAGTGCTTAATGTGCAATGGTATCTATTTTTCAACGGGTTCACATTATTTTTCAGATTCTATTGTTATGGGATAAACCATTGGAAATTTTTAATTTTGAAAAAATTCGGCATTTTTGAAATCTTTGCCATTGTTTCACATCAAGCAATATTATTATTATTATTGTTGATGTTGATGTTTTGTTGTGATTGATTCGAATTTTGCCTAAAAGTGTGTTTTTACTTAGTCATCCAGTCAAGGCTAGAATACGTAATATTGGAGGAGCGTGTTTTTCCTGAAGTCAAATGCTCCAGGGAGGAGCGCTCCTAACAGTAACGCAGCGTTAAACGCATCAGTACACTAAAGTGCTGAATGTGAAATGCTGAATTTGTACTTTGAAGTTTCACTTAAAAGCTTTAAAAGCACAATCGTTGATAGAAGAAGAAATCGTCGAATAGAATGAACAGTAATTAAAAGTAAAGGCAATTATGAAGAAACCAATTAATTTTAAGCGTCAAACTCTAAAGACTTTTTAGAATTTAAGATATCACTCTAATTTTTTTTTTGCCGAAATG
>GL501490.1:643081-685051 GCA_000149185.1 Mayetiola destructor
CATCCGGGCTTACCCCCCCCCCCCTGTGCACCACTATGATATATATAACGATTTTATAACTTAATGTTTCACATCAAGCAATACGTTGATCGGATCTCTGGTGCACATGTTATAGCGAGCATACTGAATATAATCGACACGAAAAATGACGATTTTGTTCATATTTTTCAACTTTGGAACCGCTACGGGCAACGAAAACTGAGCAACTGGCTAGCTTTGATCTGCGAGAAGAAAAAGGCATCCTTTCCGAGTATTTTGCGTGTTCGAGGATGAAGATATCATTGAAGATACGATCTCTGTGAATTTTTTTTGTAATTCAACCTCGGGCCGAAATTAAAATTTTTCGATGTATTTAAGTGTCTCAATCTTGACAGGGGTCAACCCAATCAAGATGGTTTCTATGGCCAAGTGCCATATCAAACAAGTGTTGGAACTAGTTTATTTATGAGTTTTACACAATGAGCGGAGCTAGACGTATTTTGTTTAAATTACTACATAATACATTTGCCTGTTACTAAGGGTTCGATTTAATATACTGTCTGGTTCAAACATTCCATTTTTCGAGCTTCATCAAATTGAATTTCAAGAACAATTCTTTCTTTAAAGTGCGAATTCGTCAAAAAATATGGCACCAATTGCTGCAAAATAATGATGTAGATTTTCATTATAGTTGATTACTTATCATTATTCTTATTCATTTGTTATAAAATATATATGAATACCTTCGAACAAAAACGAATAAATTTTCGGATTCGAAAGAATATTTTTAATAGAAATGTAGTAACTGAAATATATAAAAGGCGATGTGTGGATCTATAGGACCATCAGTTGCTTTTTCAATTTAAAATTTGAATTGTTGGCCACTAAAGAGTTTCACTCTCAAGAACTAGAAGTGATAAAATGGGTTTCATCTACGGTTTGGCTGTGTTCCTAATTATATCCGAAGGAATTGTAAGTTTGTTATTGGTATTTTTTTGCTTCAAAATGAAATGAATCCTTCTTCTTACGATTAGATAATTCAATGTGAAGGCGCTGGGGATGCAACACCAACACCGAAGCGGATACAAAATACAGCAACCATTGAAAGCAATGAAGATTCGCCACAGTTACCAATTGAATTAATCGAAATGATTCTCAGTAAAACTAATTTCGGAACAATACATGGGGCCCTACGATCGTATATATTACCTGCTAATAACATCGTAATGAGCCGAATATTACAAGATCACATAATTCTTATTAAGCCAAATGAGTTTGATGGTGGAATCCATGAACATCATCGACTTGGCGAGTCATTCCTGATATTCGGCAACTATGAAAGGCTTGTCTTATTTTTCGATAAATTTGGTGACCAAGTAAAGAAAATCGAAATTGGT
Source organism: Mayetiola destructor (assembly GCA_000149185.1). NCBI lineage: Eukaryota > Metazoa > Arthropoda > Insecta > Diptera > Cecidomyiidae > Mayetiola > Mayetiola destructor. The sequence goes on from GL501490.1 coordinate 644,458, forward strand.
TACAGCTCCTCAAATGAAGATGTTCCACACAAACAAATTAACCAGAATATTATCAAAAAATATGCAGGAAAATTAGAAGAGCTGCGAATTTTAATTCAGGATGATAGGGGATTCTGGGAAGAAATATCAGATGGAGATAATGGCATTATTTTTCCAGAAGTGAAAAAGCTCAAGTTTGTGTGTTTCGGCAGTCAAAATGAATTCAAATTGAATTTGATATTTCCCAAACTTGAATCTTTGGAGCTGTTGGGATCCGTTGCCGATGCAAATTTCTTTGCTCATGTAAAGGCATTAAAAGAATTAACGCTGTGCACACTTGCGATACAGACAAACCAGCTTGACTTTATTTTTGCAAATAATGAGAAGATGACAAAAATTTGTCTCATAATGCCCTTTAGGGCGAGGACAATGCACTCGATTGCAAAACATTTGACGAAGTTAAAAACACTTAAAGTCGAATTTCCTGGTGAAAAATTTCTGGTGCGAAAAGACAATAATCCAGTATATAAACTTCCATCAGTGACCCACTTTGAGATTTCATTTTTTGAATTGGACGAAATATTTGGAATCGGAAATTTTTCATTTGATATGCCAAACTTGAAAAAGCTCACCTTGGATGGAGATCGAACTGATGGTCGCATCATTAATCTTATTGAACATTTCAAGGGATTAGAAATAGTGGAACTATTACTACATAAATATAATGCCGTAGAATTTATTGAAAAATTGAGACACATCAAAGAACTCACGATAATTTTTTTTGAAAATGGGTTCGATTCCCTGGAAAACATATTCGAACATATCGATAAAGAATCTAAATTACAAACATTGAAGCTGATAGATTTTGATGGATCATTATATAAAATTTATGAAAACGCAATTAGAAAAATCAATATTCATTTGAAAGATTCTATGAAACCAACATGGACACTATCACATGGGGAACAGATTGAGACAGGTCGAAAATATTTGATGTTTAGACGCGAGTCATGCGCATGCAAGTCCTGCGAGAAATAAGTGGCTTTATTTTCACGATATTTAATTTTAAAATGTAATTGATAACTCAAATTAATAAAATAAAATTAAAAGAATTTTCAAGCTCAAAATTCGTTCCATTCACCGTATTTTCGCTAGTTACTGTTTTCTACGAGACATTGACCCGAAATGCATATATTCTATGTTTGTGTGTGTTAAATAGATTTTTGATTGATATTAAAAATAATTTCGAATTTAGGTCGTCACATCATCGAAAAGTAGCCCAAACCGTAATAATGGATCAGTCAAAAACATACCATTTTTTAATAACATAGTTGTGCCGTATGTAATACAAAAGCAGTGTAAAATAAAATCGCAATGAATTTCTTGATATTTTTTTTGGTGCAATTTGATTGTGCCTTCCATTCTACAATTCGGCTAGCCATAACAAATACTTGCCATACGACAAAATGAAATGCTACGATGCGAAGAATACATTGGAGCGGCCCTGCTAACGTGAATATACTAGTCGCTAGTCGCACCAGTGATTCCATATCACATTAATCCAAAAAAAAAAAAAAATGTTGCGATTGAATGCGTAAAAGATCAATGGCAAAAATACAATCACATGAGATCCAAAACAAATTACATATTTGATGATTTCACGGTAAATTTTTCTTATATTTATTCTTTATTTTGCTTTAATACACGGACGACTGTTTTACTTTGGAAAGTAAATAATTCATTAATATTTTTTGTGGCAGTTTTTTATATACATTTTTCTTTTTTGCTGAAACATTTACAGAATTTATGCGCTACATTTAATTAAAAATTTAATTCCTTTATTACACACGGCATGTATGAAAGAATTATTCTTTTTTTTTGTGCTTCTCTTTCTCTTCTTGGAATGTATTTCATTCGTTTTTTATGCTTCGCAAAAAATATTACACGGAAAAACGAGAGCATTCGTGGCTATCATATCATCGCTTTGTACTCACTTTTTCATATAAAATCCATGTTAACATACAAATAAGAATGGCCGATGGTGTGACGAATGTGACAAATGTTTGAAATTAGAAAAAGAGATTCAGAATGTATTTTGGCAAAGTCACTCGCATCAAAGCCAACAGGTATTCAAATCACAAAAAACATCACTAATTTTCAGCAAGTTCTTGGAAATTCGTTTGATCGGAAAATAACTGCCACAATAATTTGTTAATACTGTTAAAAAGAGCATTTAAACTGAGATGCCAATGCAAGCCAAAACTCCACATCATCTTGTGATATGATGGATGATTTGAAGCTTAACAAAAGCCAAATACCAAATACAATATGCAGCCATTCTTTATCCACTGATGAATGAATATTGAACATTTAACATTTTACTATAAAATTGAGCAGCTCAACAACCGAGACTTGCATTTTGCATTACATAATAAAATGATAAAATAATAAAATTCATTTAATTCATTTCATTTAAACTTTCTTCTATTTTTACTGTTCCATTCACTTCCGTCTGTTGTTCTAAATCATATCTTGACTCACATGGTTGAACACGAATGATATGAATTATTATTTGATATTTGATATGCACATGAAACTATTTCAAAGCATCATCTAAATTTTACTGCAAATATCCTATTCGATCGTATGCAATTAATTTCATGATGATTAAGTCGTCAAAGTACAAGCTCTTTAATGTTTTTTTTTTTAAGTAATATAGATTTAAGATAGCGATAATAAAATCAAAACAAACTTCCATTAATGGGGGAAAAAAATGCTCATCATCAACTACTATCAACGAATACAACAACATTTATAAATTACAAATTGCCAATAATAGTCCCGTATTCATTCGAAGAGAATTTCCGATTGAGTTAGGCTCTAGATGACTGTACGATGTACGGTGTCGTGACATTGTAGAAAGTGATCTCTTAGGAATATTTTGTGAATCATTGGAAAGTCATCAACGGAAGAAAAAAATTTTTTATGCATTTCGCCGAAGTAAAAATAACGTGTCTTCAATTCAGATTTCTGATGTCTTGAATTTGCTCATCAACTTCTTCTAGTTAACAATTTTTTATACAGCCAACAAATACCGCTTAACCTTGCCACATCCAAATCAAATACTTAAACGAAATGTTTTAGCGATAAAAATCCGTTCTACATTTGTTTTATTGAAAACGAACGAAGGCAATAAGTTTTTGAATCGAAACTAATTAATGACAACATTCACTCCTTATCATAAGAAAATAGCGATTTTTATGTCGGTAGCATGTAAAGCATATTGTTTTCCATCGACAACACATACAACGTACAGTGTACGTCGTACACGGTACGATCAAGCACTTTGAATTTTGTTTGTTGTTTATGCCATGCGTACAAAATACATGCAAATTTCATACGATTTCGGTTTGGTGGATTAAAATCGGCCGAAAGCCCAAAATTAATGCAACCATTTATTGATGGACCGTCGCGGTCTACAGTATCAACGCAGTGCAATATTTGCTCGAGAATAAAGTGAACGATGAACGAAATCAACTGGAAAAAAGAAGAAGAAAGAAACAAACTCATACCGAATACATGTGTGGTACAGTTGCAAAATTGAGAAGATGCTTATTACCGATGAATAGCTTCGTGACGATTTTATCAGTTAAGGCAAAATGCAAAATGTTATTAGTATCACAAATGAAGAAATGCAAAATGTGAAATGAATCTTTCAAACGGAATACCCGGCAACACAATACCCCAATACTCAATATATGAATGATATTAATATGGATGTATAAAATAACACAATCATGCGAGAATTAAAATGGAATGGAAGAATATAACAAATATTGAAGAAAAATGAAAAATAAAAATAAAAATAAAAATAAAAAAATATAATATAAACAACGAACGCGTTGAACTCTTGCTATTTTTGCCGTCCACCATCCACCATAGCAATGGACAAAACCATACACATTATATTGAGCGTATATCAAAGTAACGCAATGTTTGATGCGAACGGTGCTACGAACTTCATCATCTCTGTTTCTCCTCTCGCGCTCATCATACCGTCGCCAAATAGATGGGTATATTATAGCAGCACAGTCGAATGCGATCTCAGTTGATTCTTTTACGTTCAAACGAATGGTTGCGATATCACAATTATTTTAAAACATTCATCATTTTTCACGAAGTGTTTTTTTTTTTTACGAAGTTTTTCCTTCATTTCATATGTAAGAGAAAAGTTGTGTCCAGAAAGAGACAAGTCGTCCTGTTCCATTTTCAAAATAATAAGTGAATTTTAATTTTATCCGAGAAAAAAAAAGTTTCCGACAAAGAAAAATAATAAAGTCGAATTTTTCAGTAATTTTTCTCATTTCGAACGGAGGCGGCGGACAATCGGCAAAATGTTTGGAGCTAAAATTCTAAGGTAATTATTATTCTCGAAACATATTCATTTTACGGAGCGGAATTGCTCTGAATTGATTTTTTCAATTTCTAAACCAAAACTATACTCTATACGATGAAATTAATGATCCGGTGAATGAGTCCATGCAATTCAGCTACAGTTTCAAAATCCTACTATTTGCTTCGTACGAGTGCATTTTAAATATTTGGCAATTTTTTTTGTTTTTTTCTGAAATTTATTATTGATTTTCATCGTGTGTGTTTGTGTGTGTCTCGTGTCTCGAATGAGTCTAGTCGAAAAATTACAACGAAATTGTGCGCAATATATCGAAATGAAAATTATAACATTTTCCTTTCGCTCAATGTATTTTATTAGTCTAAAGTCTAACGAATGAATAATAATAGTCCGGACAATAAATAATAATTATATCCATGAATTCAAAATGGAAAGTGTACAGAAAGAGATTATATTTTGTTTCTGTTTTTTTTCTGACTTTTTGTTGAAAACGATTAAAGGATATTGATCGTTGATGGAATGTATTCCATTAAATTGGTATCAGAAATGGAAGAAAAAAAAATCTACAAAAATTCTGGCGAAACAAGAAGTCCACAATGACTCACAATGCACAAAATGAAAAAAGAGAAAAAAGAAATGTGTTTTGTTGATGGAGAAAAACAGCGACCAAATCAGCGTAAAAAAATGAAACAAATCTCAATACCGGCGAACTATACACACGCATAAAAACCAACAAAAAAAACTCACCTCAAAATATGTGGCATCGAGCGTGTACTGTTATCGGCAATCACATATATACAAAAAACTGGCAAAATTCGAAAAATATGTGAAGCAGTCAAATTATTTACGATTTAATGGCAGAACAATGCCCCTTTCCAGTGCATGTTTTTATGGCTTTACGCTATACGATACATGTTATATATTTTATTTTATTTTTTTTTTGTTTGCTACGGCCGTAACCCGGGTTCATATCCACATCGAGTGCATTTTTAATTCTTGTTCGCTCGTTTTATTTAACGCGCTGTCATTGTACTCCTGTTAAAAATCCAAACTGTTTTCGAAGAATCATCCATGTGGTGTCTCTCAAAATATATTCACTGAGGGAATTTGCGTTTATGCAAATTTTTTTTTTGCTAACGTTTGACTGCTCCTTTCTCTCTTGCTCTCTCTCCCTCTCTCCCTACTTTTCTTTCGTTCGCTACTTTTTGGCCGACGTAATCAAACGGTCAAGCGTCCGATGATGAGCTGTAAACTTCCAAAATGCAAAATTAATGCATAGATAACGAATATTAAAAAAAAATCCTGTTCTGAAAAGAAAAGATGTCGTCCAATGTGAGATCTATTTATAAATATTTCTCAAGAAAATATAAAAATCAATCGCAAACTAGCAAACAAAGAAACTAACCAATCAAGAGAAATAAGATGGAATCGATCAAGCCATCCATTAGCTATCATTTATTCGTTATAACGTCACAGTCGCATTTGAATGAAATTATTTTGGAATGTTGATAAGATATAAACACAAACATTCGATTCGAATGTGCCAGAATTGCTTTGATTTTTTGACACGTTCAACATGTAAATTAGGAAATTAGTTGACGGAAAAAATATTGAATAAAAGTGTTTGCTACAATATAATTGGATAATAATAATAATTAAATGATAGGATTGAATTCGATTGGGCAACAAGTTCTCATAAGAATATTTCTTAGTGAGCCATGACTAGCGGTTGCATGCCTCAAGTAACAATTCAAAAGACGAATGTCTAAAAATATCGCAATCCAAAACAAAGATTTCATTCGATCAGAGCCATCAAATGTTTTAATTCGTTTACGATGTGCTTCTCTTCACCGATCATTTTCACTGATTTGCACGCAAATCTCACCAATATAAATCTAACGAAAAGAAAAAAAAGAAAAGAAGAAAAGACTTTTAAATACATACAATACCATGCTCAATGTTGAACGATGAATTTGCTATGGTAAACTATTATTACCGGTGGGCATCAATTCAATAGGTTTTTTTTTTTTGGTTTTCGATGCGCATCGTTTGAACCATCGAAATTGAAAATACATTCGAATCATATAATAAAAATGTAGCGTTTTTTCCCCCTTCATGTTTTTCCTCAATTCGGATGTATTTTAAAAGAGATTTCGTGGCATCGAATGATGATGATTTTATTTTATGGCACTAATATGCGAAGCTAAACATAATAATTGTTATATGTTTGAATCGTAATAAGACGAAACTAATTTTAAAGTACTTGTTTATTGATCGACATTCATTAACCAAATGGATTATTATCGTTAGAAAATCATTAGTTTATAGCGTTAAGCTCATCGTCACTTACGTTTACTTTGCACTGTGTGCACATTATGATGTGTAATCGGTGAGTATATACGAATAAATATAATAATCAATGAACATATCGTGTTGTACGTACACGTTTGGTCAGGTGAATTGTTGGGACTTTCATGATTGAAATTGAATTTTTGTGGCGCCAAATCTATTTATATAGAGCTGCGAGCTTAATTGTTTTTAGCGTTCGTTAATGGAACGCCCAAAATAGAGAAAATCGGAAAATAGAATCTTTTTATAATGAGAATGATTCTGGGCCAAAAAATTCATTCATCGCATAGCATATTGCATAAAATAGTCAATAGGCTTAAATATCAGTGCATTTTTTTTTTGCGCATTACATGCACGCATTGATTAATGCTTGGAAAATGCCAATGAATGCCATCCCAAAAAATACAGAGACGAGTGCAGATTCAATTTATTTATCGGTAAGATGCAATCAATTTACTTGTAAAATCATTTTTAATTGATATGAACGTATCGAAAAAAAGAGCGTATCGAAAAAATAAAAACGGAAATATCCTAAAGCAGTCGCCCATCAGTGTCGACCTTAACGCATTGCAAACTCAGTCGAAGAACATAAATTACATCATTGGCAGAGTTTTCTCTTTTTTTTCCATTATGCTGGGTATATTTTATTAATACAACATTTTTTCTCATGTTGGCCAATTCCAAAAATGAATTTGAACATTGCGGATTCGTGCACATATTATAAAATACACAAACAACACACAAAAACAACTCATTTTGTTCAGTGTCTTATCGATATAAATCAGCATACAGATCAAATTGAATTGCAATCACTATAATAACATCGAAAGCACCAACGCATTTCATGTGCAATGTGCACGAATCGAGAAAAATTATCCAAATTGGACTGTAAGCTCACATCGCTGCTAAGATAGATAGATACATATACACTAACAAGTCATAGATGTGTCTTTGGTATGCATTTTGATGTTGATCCTTTGTTGAAATCGAAATGGCTATTGGTATGAAATTGAATTTTCAAAAATTAATACCTTGAGATGGTCGTTGGTTTGCAGCGCATTTGATGCGCAACCAACAAATTGAACAATTTTACCATTTTGTTTCGTCGAAACGATCATCATGATCTATCGTCGTTGTTTAACCAAAAGCCTAATAAGTGATTTGATTGTTAATGTTAAATTCATTGGATTTGGAAAATTTCCTATTTTCTCATTTTAACTTTGGTAAACTATTCTCTAATAAGAGCTTGTTATAACTAGAATCTTTTTTTTATTTCAATCGCAATCACAATTATATTTGTATTGATTGCTATGCGCTATGATGAACTCAACTGTGAAACTGATGGCGATTATACAACAATTCAAATCATTATTATCTTTTCTTCATTTTGTACATTTGATCCACATTTTGTTTTGTTTTGTTTTTTTTCTTCAATCGCCGCCATAGTTCACAAAATATTTTCGATGCTTTCAAATTTCAATCGCCTCAAACTGTAATTCGTCCCGAATCAATGTCATTATTGCAAACTAAACACATTATGTATTGTGTATACGTTTGTGATGAACATTAAAAATGTTACGATATGCAGATGCCTGTATTTCTTGTATATGTATGGAAAATTTCAACGTTCAATGTGCGGTGTGATGGAATTCGTGATCATGGAATTCGGATGAATTTGAGGGGGGAAAAAATAAAAATCTCGAAAATAGAATTGTGTACCGATGACCTCACAACAACAACTACATAAATAAATACTAAATTCAAGATTCGAGAAGTTTTTAAATAATGTTCATCGAATAGCGTGACATATTTTGTGGGTAATTAAAGGTTTTTTTTTCATCTACTAGAAATGTTTGTTGTCGACCCATTAAAGTTCGGAATTTTGAATGCAACGGTGGGCATTCTGGGAATTTTTCTCCAAAGTAACGTTAGAATCAACTCATAAATCACATTGTATCTTCGTCATTCGTAAATAAAATATATTTAATGTTATTGTAAATGTTGGGTACGCGGGACGATGACGATGCCGAGCCATTGCGGTTTGTCGACCGATGTAGACTAAATAGAATTATGAAGTGGAAAAGAACTCAGGTGATGGACGAATCGATTTCAAATTTATTGTTAAAAAGCGATAAATGCGAAATGATGCAACAACAACAACAACAACAACAACAAAACATAAAAAACAATAAACAAAACGAAAAAAACAAATGCAACAACAGCAAACAAAAATACCAAACATTCAAGATAAGAAAAAAACCTTAAAATGGTAACTACAACAAAGAAACAACGAGATAAGAAATACGTAAATCTAGAAATTGTACACGCTTTTAGCTTCTGAACCCGGAAGATTCAAGATATGTGTGCCATTTCTATTTACGCATTTTTGCGCATTAAGTCACAATTTTTCCTCAAGTTCTTGAGTTCTTAAAAGACCAATCCAATGGTTCTGGCCATTCAATCGTTTCGGTTTTTACAGAACAATTTTCAGTTGTCTATTGCCATACCATCGCATGCCATGCTATGCCATGGTCACAACTGTTTGCGATAAACAGAATGATCATGTCCATTTATTCACATATTGCACACATGATAATCATACATAGAGCCATATTTTGCGAGATAAGTTAGAAAAATCACTTCGCAAACACATGAATATTTATGAACATGCTGAGAGTATTCGTTGAATGTGGTTATTGGATATAAATGACTTATGTGTTATTCGTTATTCTCCATTGATCGCGCGCATATGTATCATCGTTCAGAAATCACTTCTTCATTGCTATCCGATTACAACGGAGAATTTGCCTTATTTTGCTTTTAATTTTGGTACTGTGGATTTTTTATTTTTTTTTCTATTTTTTTCTTTGTTTCTTTGCAATGCACAACAGCAGATGTACTTGAATGAAAGAGCAGTGATCCACTCAATGTGCCATTCAATTAGAATTATTATTTATTTATTCTGCGTTAGGGAATCGATCATGTGATCATTGTCTTATTTCTAAATTATTCCATTCTTTTGATTTCTGAATAAATAGATGTCTGTCAACAGTGGAACTTTAAACATGTTTTGACTTCGACGGCAAAGAAATAAGATATTCCGTGTTCAGTGTTGAGTGTTCAGTTATCTGACATGTTTGAATGATTTATTTCAATTTGCTCAGGGATTCACTGAACGCCCTCAAATTCAATGTGAAAGTTAATAGAAAAATTAAATTCAAATCGATTATTTTTTGTTTTAATATTTATTTATCGTTTCAATAACCTGAAACGAACGGAATGAAGGAATGTTTTACCAATTCAGTGGCGAATCAAATGATATTATACGATGCTAATTAAATTGCGGATTCACCAACTCGATCTATTCATTTGGCAGACATCGACTCAAACTGGAAGACTACGGCAGTGTGGTTCAGTTGTCTTCAATTTCCACGATGTATAAATCAATTTTACTATGAACAGTGATCATTATGTATATTGTATGGAATATGCATATTATGCATTGTACGCACGATGCACGATACCTTCTTTACGGTCAAAAACATGCTTTCACATACAAGACCACGATGAATGTTTGAGATCAAAAATGGGTTGAACATTTCATCAGAATAAAGACATTTTAATAATCATCATCTGTACTGAGGGTGGAATTTCAATACATTAATTCCAAATCTAACATTTATCATGCTGAAAAAAATTCGCTCTTGAAAAATGATTCACGCGTCGCCTTTTGCTAGTCTTGAAAAAAAATAAATATTATATTCGACCCATTTTCATGCTCAATTATTCATTCGCGTATATTTTATTTTATTAATAAGAAAAAAAAATGCGAACCGGGCTCAGGTTGTTTGTTGGCAATAGAACGATGCACGCTGTTTACTGTTCACATCGATTGATGGGATATGTTCAATGTTCATTCAGAATATTCATCGAGTTCTCTCATATTTACTACATATCATCAATGCGATGCTTCCATTTACATTTACTCATTCACTGAATTGATTGCCGACGCGCTGAAGGTGCAAAAAAATTAATTTAACTCACAAACATATTAATTGAATCCATGCTCCCGGTTCATTTTGAAAAATTAAACGAACAATCCGGATTGCGATCATTAAGGTCGATCCACTTTATATACGTGTGCTCGAGATTTGTATTTTTGTTTTTGTTCTCATCAACTTTTGCAGAAGAACGCCTTCTACCAAGACTGATCAGGCGAAAGAACGGGTCAGACAATTCATCATATCCTTTGCATATTTGCAATTTGCATGCATATAAATAATTTTTAAATGAAAAAAAAAGATAAAATGCAGTGAACAGTGGGCAATGGATATCATAACATTCTTGGCGAATGATTCTTGCATTGTATGCAAATCAAATGTAGCTTAGTCATGCACAACAATAAAATTTAACAGACGTGTGCGTTGATGACATTGCAAATCACCAATAAATGAGTCATTGGAAAGATTTTTTCGGTCAATCTGCAAGTTCATTATCATTTTTATTATTTGAAGCGATTTTGCAAATTAATAATGAAAGCAAAAGACAAAACACACATTTTTTCTTCGATGTTTTACAATTGGGTGTCAAAATTTACCTTTGATCAAATCAGATGGCAATTGTTCAGCATGAAAAAGTCTCATCAAACAATGTTTCAATTTCATTGGGAATGATGCACATAAATTGAGCACGGTATAACAATCGCTCATAATTTTGAATTAATATTGTGCATAATTTGTAATAATAATTAAAATCTCATTTAAATAATTACTGAGTTAATAACAAATAACAACAGTGCAAGTATGCGTATGCGATTAGTAATAATCTATTTTGTAATAAAAACTGTGAGAATGTGCGCAAATTAAAACACAAGTTGAAAATAGATTCGTTTTGCAGGATGCCAAATGCAAAAATTGTCAGTACTTTGCATAAGAATAGGGCTCAATCGCCTGAGCAAAACGGACAAAAATTTATTGAAAAACACAAATCGTTAAAACTCTTACAGCTATCGAAGCAATTCAGCGTGTAAAGGAAATGGAATAAATGTGTTTTATCTATTTATTTTTTTTCGAATAACGATACAAAAGTCAATAAAAAATAACGATACAAAAAAAAGAGAAGAAATTATGTAGCCCACAAAAGAATATTGGCTAACCACAAACGCATAATGAGAACAAAAACTTGGTCTGTGCAAAGATTCTTTGCTCCAAATACCAACAGAGACCGAGCAACATTAAGATTCATATTAAAATTTGAATTTTGCACGTGATTGAGCACCCAGCAGAAAATAATATGAAAATTTGAATAACAACAATATAATTTTTATGCCAACATAATATATTTATGTATAAACATGAGATAGATGACGTACGATGTTCGCATTGATTATTATTATCGATGATATCAATATATAAAAATGATGAGACCACAGGTCAATATAACAAATTCACCAATTCAATTTTATGGATCTAGTTCGGTGAACATTCTTCATTGTCGAGAATTGAGTCTGGCCATCATTTCAGTTAATAATAATGATAATAATAATCAGTTTGTAATGAGAAACAAATTCGAATACACAGAACCAATTGAAATGATTGGATTGTCAAGTTGTCATATTATCAGAGGTAACACGAATCGAAATGCTAATCATGTAGCAAAATCGGAATTTTGATAGATGATGAAAATGCGTCCATATTATTTATTGATTGATCAATAATTTCAATTACAAATATCGATTTGTAACCAGAGTTTGAGGTCAATATTAACGATATTCATGTGGAACATCTGTCTAGCATTCATTTTAATCGTGGTTTCATTGGTTGAATGGCGCCAAATGCAAATTCACAGTAACAGCTAATAACTCTTCTTTTTCTGCAATATCTTTGCTAAAGAATGTGATGAATTTGGATTCTGTGTCAAACTCAAGATATTCAAACTCAATTCATTAAAACCATTCCTGTATATAAAAATCTATGTCAAAATTGTTCCTCGGTAAATTATGCGAGCTTTCAAATACTCGGCACCATCTAAATACATACCAATTGCAAAAGTTTCGAACATGCGATGCAATTGAGACTAAAAACTCCCATCAAACCTTACTTCCAATTGAAACATAGAGTAAAACGTTTGCATTTTTGAAATATTTCCTTCTTCTTCTTCTTCTTATTTTTGCTCAGATGTTAAATGTTCACACAATCGTTTAACGAATGGCTAATTGTGATAGCAGTTCATATTTGGAATTTTTGATTTCGATAAGAATAGTGAAAAGATGAATAAAAGCGAATGGAAAATCCTGCAACCGAGAAGAGAAATCTAAAAATCGTACGCCTAATAAATTTCGGATCACTTTGACTAAACTGTGAAATGGAAAATATTTCCTATATATTTGCTGATTGTGAATTTGTGGTTGCGCTCGAAATATTCATTCTCGTCGAAACAAACATCTCTAGCTGAAATGATTCATTGAATGCATCGACGTCATTCGGGAAACTAGAACGGATTTGTGGAAAAAATATTAAAAGCAAAAATGCATTAATGCTCAGCATTCAGCGTGAAATATGCAGACAACCACATCAAGAATGAGAAAAAACAAATTATTCAAACACCATTCGAAAAATAAATAAATACCTGTTCATGAATCACTAAACCTAGTTGACGTTGAAATAATAATTACGATGATAATAATGATCTTCAGCTCTTCATCAGTAGGTTGAAACCGAAACAAGGTTGAATGTAGTGAATTTTTTTTTGATTATTCGTCGAGAAATAATGACTCATCGCGACTGGCAAAGAAACACATTCTCAAATGTAATTGAATTGCGAAAATGTGTGCAACACATGATGTGCTACGAATTGATATTTTCTTTTAACATTAAAAATAAATTATTTATTTATTTGATTAGAAATAGAAATGTTTTATTGCTCATAAGTTGATTACGGGAATTGCACACTGCACACATACATATATTGTCGTTTGTCAGACACATGAAGATCGTTGTTCATACACTTTATAATACTCTGTGTGCTCCATGCCTCATGGCTTGATACAATTGGATTTTAATGAATTAATCGCATAACTTTCATTCATTCGGAATCTGTGATTCCTTTCAATTCAATTGTTGTAGCTGACAATAATTGGCACGGAAGTATGATTTTGATCAAAATATTTACCATGAAGGAAATTACACGTACGAGTTCAACAATATTGCCCGTGAAATACGTGAACATTCGACACGGAACTAGAGAAAGTATCATTCGAACAAATTGTTGTCGATTGTAATGTGAATAGAAAATTTATAATGATAATGATAATGACTGATCAAACCAGAAATCCAAAAAAAAAAACGAAGAAAAATTCCGGATCTCATTTGAATCAGGAAGTTGGAAAGTTCGAGGAATAATCAAATCATTTATTAACAAAATCTAGCCTACATTGTTTAATCAAAAGATTTCAACATTCTGTAGACAAGGAGAATAACTTTTATTTCGATGCCAATCTCAAATCGATGGCGAAATTGAATTTGGAATCTTCAAGAATAGAATAAGAAAGCATCTAACAGTAGCTCCATTAGCATGACATTGTGAAATTCTGTTTGATGTCCAACATGCGCGCAGCGATAACTATTTAGCGATTGCATGAAAAATCCTTTTTCTATGCTATGAAAGCAGAAGTTAGATGTGCCATTCTTCATTCTTGTTTTGAGTACTTGAATTTCATCGGCTTTACAAATGTTCACATTAATTAAACTTTATATTTGATCAAAAATGATGTTTAGACTTACAAAATCAAATAACCAGAACCTATAAAAACAATCAAGCGCTAAATCATTCCCATTGATTACATTCCACAACAATAACAATGTTCAATTTTATTCAATTCTATAATTAAATTTGCCCGGCTATTGATGAATCGAAAATGAGTAACAGAGGCGGCACGAGTCTCAAATAAATCGTTGTCAAACGGTACAAACAGTTTTTGATGTTTTGTTAGGTAGCCCATTTGCAACAGCGTGAACAACACTAAGCGAGGTCATCAAATGGAAATTTTCATCAACAGCAACAAAATGTGCTGTATCATGTGTTAATTGTTGAATCATATTTATTAACATTTGATTCGTCAATGAATTACAGCTGCGCATATTGAAATGCACAAAATGACCAAGTGGACATCATTGAGAGAAACGAGGTAGACGAGAAATATTTCTCAAACCTAAAACAAAAATCATAAAAAATAATAATAATAATAATAATAAACAATTCAACTTTGCCGATTTTCAATTAAGCAATTATATTTTCAATGAAATCACGAAGCGCTTAATTTTATGGATTCGAAAAAAAAGAAGAAGAAGAAGAAGGATAATTTTAATTTTTATTATCGAAATTTTAGTCGTTGATTTGTTGGCTGAATTCAATGTAAAATGCTTCGAATGGACGATCATAAAAATGATGCCAATTGAATGGTGTACGGTGTACGGCATGCAAGTTTAACGTTTATTCTTGTTACGAACTATGAACTTTTTTTGCTTGAAATGTTGAAAAGCCAACGCAAAATCCAAACGTACGGTCTTTCATTTATTTAATTGCTTATTTATAGCAGTTTAATTCATTTGTGTGTCTAAAGATCGCAGATTTCACTATTATTATTGTTATTATTATTATTATTTTTTGAATAGGACAGATATGTGCCGTTAGATTTAGAGATGAATTGTAAACATTAAACATGTATAAAATTATAAAAGAGATTCAAAATTATCAGAATATATGTACGAACTAGAGAACCATTAGACAGCCAAAACATCAGAAAAAAATAAAAATTGTCGAGCGTAAAGCTCTCATTAGCACTTCATAACATGCAAAGATTGAGCTCTGCCAATTAGTCGAGCCAAAAGACATGTTACGTCAACTGTATTGTTACACTCTTTTCAAATGCGATTATTCGAAAGAGAAAGAAAAATAAAAACGGTTCTATTCACTGATGCTCACTATTCTTCTCACCGTGTGCGGTACACTGTAACGAATCATCCACTGAATGAATACAAATTTTCAATAAAACCCAAAACCCATTCAGAAAATACATGTTTGACACATCTCATACGGACAAATGTAGTTAACATTTACATATGGTATTTTAGTGTGAGAAATGAGAGTATGTAATTTAATTTTGACCATAGTGGCCCAAACATAACTTTTGAATCGGAGAATCAGAATTCTGAATATTCTCGTTTCTCATTTGATCATTTTGATCATTGTTTCATACAAAAATTCGATGGTTATTTCTTTCTCTCTCGAAGAGATTCGAATAGAATTAAATTTGCAGTGAAAATTACTCTTACCGATCGTGACCTGAACGCTTATTAGCACATCAAGAGAAAAAGTGGCGAGATTGTATATGGAAATCAATCGATGAAAATCTAAAAGTTTTTACTGGCTATACAATCCGATTTTAGATACCACAAGCAAGATCAGATGAAGAGATATCAATTGCGTATTTCTTTTCCCGTGAATCATTTAACATTTATATATTCCGAAAGCCATCAGAAAGTTTCTTATTATAAAAACACATCGTCGGATAGTTGATGCTTGTGAAAAGCGGAATAAAAAAAAGAATACAAAACTGCTCTGATGAATGATTAGCATAACAAATTGCATGCGATCGGCGACCTTGTGGAATAGTGCAAGCGCAAGTCAAATCAGTGATCTGGTTCGTTCAATGATGATTTTTCTCTTTCGATTTTCAATGTTCATTGTTCATTGATTCAATTTGCGCGTCTTCTGTTGATGTGCTGTGTTACCTAACATTCGCTTTTTGATATTATGCCATCACCATTCGTTCTTCGTTCTATAGAATAAAAAAAATCCATTCCGTTCAATTCCATTGTGACTTTTCACTGTTCACATAGTTACAAATATTTGCCGATTGTGGCAAATTGGCATCTTTCGTTTATCTTAATTCTGTTCGTTGACTTGATTCACAGTTTAAATCGAAAATTGTTTCGTTCATTGTTGACAGACAAATTTATTGGACAAATTTTAGTATGGATAATTTTGAGCTGCGATCAACTCCTGCCCTTTTATTTCAATCAATTGGATTTCGATATATTGATTCAACTGTCTCTCTAAACTCTAAACTCAAAATGCCAATGTACTCTCTTCATGTCAGTTCATTTACAAGTTTCTTCATTATCGGCCAATTAACTTTTTTTTAACGCTCGTCGCGTGTTCACCAATCTGATTGTTGTGATTCTAAATAGGTTTTGTAATTCTTTCTGTTTTTGTCATTTATTCTCGATGTGTATATTATTTTATTACGTATTCCGTACATATGCATGGAAAAACTTCTACTGGAACGTACTGGCGCTTCTCTGCTCTCTATCTATGCGAAAAATATCAATTATGACTGTGATGTGGGCTGTAGATTAAAATACATTCTGCACTAAGCATCCATAGTAGGAATCGCTTAAAAATAGCATTATTCTAAGAGCTTGCATTGATTGAACATTTATTGAAACACTTTTGTTTTTATTCGTATTCAGTAAATCCAAAATAAAACGGCTATTCAACGATTCATCTCAACACAGTCATGGATCATGAAGAATGGACAATCATAAACTGTGTGTGTGTATGTTTTTTTTGTTAAAATCTTCTTCTGCAAATAAAATCAACTCACAATCATCCAAAAAGTTGAATGGAAGTCTGTCAGTAAACGGAATTTCGATTTGTTTGAAATTACATTTTCGGAAATATAAAAACGTTGCAATCGATTGGTAACATCGAAATGGAAGGGAAAAATTGCGTTATGCATTTCAATGAGTTTCCATTCATATGTTTTTATGATGTTAAAAAAATATTGCTAAAATATTATTGTTGCTGCCGCGTAGCAATTCATTTTCATGAGAGTGTCCAGTGTTAAGATGCTAAAAATAGATGGTTCAACGAAAAGCAATGTTATTATTGTAATGTGCAATGTCATTTCAAAAACTTGACGTTCAGATCGCATTTTTGCATCATTTTTTTTTTTCACTCAGC
The DNA here is from genome assembly GCA_000149185.1 of Mayetiola destructor. NCBI lineage: Eukaryota > Metazoa > Arthropoda > Insecta > Diptera > Cecidomyiidae > Mayetiola > Mayetiola destructor. The sequence continues at coordinate 662,222 of GL501490.1, forward strand.
ATAATGTACATATAATGTGACGTTGCTGGCTACCGATGATTTGTACATTTATTTTTTATTCTTTTGCTGAAAGGAGAATGAGATCAGAGCCTAGCATGATGGAACGCAACAGAGCAAAACAAAAACAAAAACAAAATAATAATAATAATAAATGACCGAATATCGATTGCTAAAGTGAACCGAGAGATACCCATCAATCAGTTGCTGTATGAACAAACAAAAAGTCCGACCTAAAAACGAAAAACCAGAAAATAAATGCATAAAAGAACTGAAAAATATAAGATCAGTAGACACAAATGGATACAAATATCTTTGAACTTATTTTCTTTGTTTTTTCTTTTTCTTTTTCGGTAGACATACAATTTAATGTTTTATTGTAGCATTCGGATGAGAGTTGATAGCCTTTTAGAATAAATGACTACTTATGAATGGAAAACACGATAACAAACAATAAAACATAATGATATTATGCTCAGCACTCAGCTAAGAATGAATGCAAAGCCAAAGGTTTTCAATGTACGCGAATTTTAGCGAAAAACAAAACGTTCACATTAAAAAAAAAACTCTCCATAGTCAATGGATTAGGATGCGTAAATCGAAATTGACACAATAAAATCATTTGTTACATTATTACAATCGTATGCAAGATGTTGAATGATGATACTGCCAAACATACCTAATAACTACTCATATTCGATAAGATTTTATCGGATGAAATTACATTCATATTCACAGCACGAACAACAAACGGATGGAATCGTATGAAAATATTTAATTATCGTATAATGAAACATTCAAAACATACCACAAGCCATCATAAATACAGATCTGAATATGAAAATGAACTCATTGAGTTATAAATGTGTGTAAAGTGTACAGTGAACAGAGTCTGGATTCTTAATGAAAAACCATTGAACATTGAACGCTAATTCGATTGTTTATTTCTTCTTTTCTCTTTTTTTCTTTTCATTTTCATTACAGTTCATTGTGTTTTGTGTTCACAATAGCAACAGTAACAACATCACCGACACCTTCATCAACGATACATAAATATCGGGATTCAAAAATATCGCGAATTCAACCATATACATCGATGTATTCATTGTTGCCACCAGACACTGATGCACGAAATTACCAATCTAATGAAAACGATTCAACAGTTAAATATGCAGATGTTAGCAAATTCTCTGATAAATATCATAAAAAATTCGGATCACAATCAAAGAAGAAAATCTCCAGCAACCATGACCTTTTGAAGTGAGTCATCCAGAAAACGATACGAGCGCATGCGGCGCTGTTAATTTATAATAAATTATGTTGAATTTTGTTTTTTGTTTTGTGATTTTCATTTGTGCATTGTAGATCGTTAGGATTATCAAAGATCAAAACTCCACCAGGTCATCATCGTAAACGTTTAGCAATCGAGTCTTCGCGTCATCATTCTCGTCCAGATGACTCACACATGGTCATCATAAAATTACCACCAAATCCATATTATTATGCCAATTCAAATACGGCACACAACAAGAACGGAATTGAAAAGGAAGAAAAACATCATAAGGTAAGTGATTCAATGGTTGTGATGCGATGCGCTGCATAATTCAAATAACCAAAATCAAATCGATAATTCATAAAATTCAGCGAACATACATATGTATTTCCAAAATGAAAAATGAGCACAACTATTAATTTCGAAAAAGGTAGACAATTTTTGACGATGAATCAGTCTTTTGGTTCTGGTAACGTTCGTGTTGCTGCAATCAATTATGAATTCTGAACGAAAAAAGAAAAAAAAACAAATAATAATCACAAAATATGGAGAGAGAAAATCAAAAGGAACGTCAAGTATTTTTATGAACTGAATATGCACGGGTATCGATGATATGTAATATTGTATATTTTTGTTTTATCAAATATATAATTAACGTTTAGCGCATCCGCGCATTTTTAAACATTCTCGGCATGCCACTCACTTCTCAATACTCAATTGGATGCATTTACTTTTGTAAGAGTCGTGTACAACTTACGCATTGCGATCGGCAATTGGCTTGACACTGTGTGATGTGCAATTTGTGATCTTTTTCGATATGTTGCAAATTTTTTGCTTCGTTGAAAATCTTCTTCCAAAGATAATAATGAAAGTCATGTTGTTTTTTTTTCGTCTCATTTGCAATTTGTATTAAATTCAATAGCAGCGTGTGTTTTGACTGTGATGTTGTGGAGTCTTGAATCAGAGAAAAATAAAGAATTGAGTTGAGATTTTTTATTTTTCTTCACATACATAATTGTCATGCGAGTCTCGACATCGACACTTTGAGTTTGTTTTACTCTTCCATTCTTATTCTATCCCACTTCGATTGAAGTTTCATTTTGTTTTTTTTTCTGGTGTGCCTTTTGCATTCAATAAAATTGTCATGCTATCTGTATCAATTAAGAAATAGGAGTAATTTGAATGATAATTTATTAGGCAATTTGAATGTTCTATTTGTTCTTCTTTTCTTTCTTCTTCTCATTGGATGAAGAACGAAAATAATTAAAAAAAAAAAAATATGTCCTGATAAATTCCCCTTTTCAACGCACAGGTTGCATCAATGGGTTTCAAGTCAAATGGTAAACCGGGTCGTATTTATCACTGGAATTTGCCAGTATTGAAAAAAATGCTCACCAATGGCGAAAGTACGGGACGTAAATCATCCAATTTACGACACTCAAACGATGTGAATGAATTGATTGACATCAAAAACATTCCAACCTGGTCAAATCCATGGGATGATAACAACGAATCAATATTCAGTGGAAAACAAAATCGTGGCAACAATGGCGACACCAATGCATCGCTCAGTCGAATCAATTTGAATGGATTGGATGATGATTTGAATTTAAAATTATTGAAAAAGAAATCACCAACTTATTATGCGCCAAGCAAACAAAAGAAGAAAGTGGCCACAATGGAACGTGCCACTTCAGCGACATCATCTAATAATAAATATTTTCCAGGCAATGGTAAACCGAAGAGTTTTTATGTGGTCAAAAAGAATCAACATAAACCATTCTATCAAAAATTGATTTCATAAGGGAGAAAAAGAAGAAGAGGAAATTCGTCGAGCAATTTATTACTTAAATAATAATAATTATTTCCATTGTCCATCGAATGCTCGGTATCTCATGAAGATTTCTCGAACGAATTTTACGTTAACAGTAATTAATAATTAACAATTCAATTCATCATCCGTCATGTTTTTCTTATAATATTAGTCAAAATGATAAAACAAATCAAACACAATACACAACTAAAAAATGGACTCTAGTGAAAAATCAAAAATATTTCATTTGGCTATCATTGTTTTTAAACAATCGTTTTAGATTTTAGGATAAGTTTGTAGTAAATTAAAGATCGAAGATCGAAGTTGTGAGGAGAAAGATTTATTCGCATTCTCTTTGCGGTTTTTTGAATAATATATCGATGAATAGCGAATATTTTTATCTCTTTTTTTTTGTCTTCCATAAGAATTTTTTGCAATTCAAATTTAATTTATTCATGAAACACATATCTAATCGATAAGTTTGAAATATATATAGTTTCCAATGAGATTCAGAAAAAATCTTTTGATAAAATGGAAATTGAAACGAACAAATTGGTGTTTTAATTTATCTGCTAATTTGTGATACTTAAAAACAGTGGCGAATGCTATAAAACTCAGCGCGAGGTGAGTGTTAAATGTTAAACTGTGAATGAAATAACCGTTGGTTTCTTTTACTTTTACAATGAATTCATCATTTGCATTTCACTGTCATTTCGTATTACGTAGACCGAAAATATCTCATTCGATTTTATAGTATTGCCCGATGAGCACTGCTGACATCATGTGTCAAAATAAAAGTGAATGAATCAAAGTGGGTGACACTTTATGAATACTGAAACTCGATTAGAAATTTTTTTCTCGAGTGCAAAAATTGCATTAACTTAATAGACAATTAGAGAAAAATAATCGACATAATGGTTGATCCTAAGTTTGAAGGTTTGCCGGGAATCGTAAGTATCAATGGGGTGTGGTCATTTCATCCATCAACCCATTATAAATGATATATATTCAACATTTAGGCCTATGAGGAGCCCGACATTTACGAAACTCCCGACGTTCAAGAAGAAGATGAATCATCCGATTTTTATGATGAGCCTGAAAATGAATGCATCGAACGTTTGCATATCTCAACAAAAGACTCATTTAATCGTTTCAAAGGCAAATATTTGACCGGTTACGTTGACTTTTCGGATCGCATAAGTCGACGGTTACGCAGTGGTTACGATGCTCGCTCAGCTATCTATGAATTTGGAACAGATGATACTATGGAAAAAGAGACTCCAATTCAAAAGTGTCGTCGACTTCAGCTCGAAATGGATGAATTGATGGCAGAGATCAATGACCTCAATTCAGATGCAGCTGTGTCAAAAGAGAACAAAGAATGCTACGATGCAATCGGTAATGTGGTCAACAATGCTCAAAAAGTATTGGGAAGTTTAAATTTGGAAAAAGTGCTTGGTTCAGAGACAATGCCGGGCACTGCTGATGCTGAAATGAAAAAACTTTTAACACAAATTGATGAATATAAAAAATCTGGTGGTAACCGTTCAATTTGTTCATCGATGCCGAACAATAAATCGGAATTGGTGGCAACTACACGTATTGCTGAATTGGAAAATAAATTACATGAAATTGAATCGGTTATTGGTGCACAGCCAGAGAAAATGCATCGTCTTTCGTTGGCTTTACATTCTAGCAATTTATTGGATGCTGTTCAAAAGATATCGGCTACCGCAGCATTACTGCAACCGGCTCAATTGGATATTATTGAAAAGCGAATTAGTAATTTGGCCAATAAAATGGATGCAATAGCAGCTGCATCAAATGATACGGCCGGCGATGAGAATTTAGCCCAAAAAACTATTGAATTGTATGAAATTGCAAAACGAACTGAACCAGTCACCCAACTGCTACCGAATATGTTGCAAAGAATGCAAGCATTAGAAAATCTACATAATTATGGTACACACATTCCACATCTTTCAGCCGAATCGTTTTAATTATAACAATAATAGTGAAATATTTTTTTACATTTCAGCTACAAATTTTAGTAAGATCATTGCTGAACTCGAAGCCACTCATGCTTCTCTGACAACAAGTTTGGCTGGCAATAAATCTCTGCTACAAAATGTGCAAGAAGCATTCGCGCTTAATTTGGAAAATGTGAAGAAGGAAGTTGCTAGGCTTGAAGCTCGCTTGGATGCCTTGGCCTCAAAGTAATATTAAGTTAATGAAAACAAAACAAAAAAACGATCAACCGAATTTTCTTTATTCTTTAATCAAAATACTTGTGCTTTATTTTGCTTTGATTTATTATTATCATTTTTATACTACACAGAAACACTTTTTCATTCAAATTCAAATCGCTGCTGATAATACCTTAATCTATTCAATTAATATTGATCACAAACTGATTGATCTTGTGTACAAGCGAAAAATATGTAATAATTTTTTTTTTTGAGTTTTCGAAATTCAATTGAAATAAATTCTACGTGATAATTATATGATAGACGGCTTTAATAACCGTAAATGGGATCATATCCATCATCTAGACACTCGTTTTCTGTTTTGATAAAATGGGTTTGAAAACTGGGTACCGTTACTGCATCGCTATTGACTACTGAAATGAAATTTCCATCGTGAAATGGATCGCTGCCGTTATCCATTGTTGTTGTATCATTTGCATTGTTTGCATTGTTTGCATTTGCATTGAAACCGTTTTGTTGTGATGGTGATTCGGTTTTGGTGATACCAGATGTTGAAGGTGTTGTAAAATACATGTGACAATTTCTGCCATGCTCAAGTTTTTCTTTGTATGTATCGAAACGTTCGGAACAGTTGGCGTATCTACATTTGTATGGCCGTACATCGGGATGATGTACCCGAAAATGTTGTACCATATGATCAGAACGACTAAATTTTCGCTCACAAATTTCACAATTGTATGGGGTAGTATTTAAATGTATAGCCATATGCCGACGCAAATGTTCAGCTCTGGTGAAATTTTTTTTGCATATAGAACATTCATGGATTTTCACTACCCTCGAATTAATCTGAGACGGTGATTCTAAATCACTAGATGTTGAATTTAGGGACAGCAATGTGGATGGCTTAATCTCTTCTATTTTCCTAACCTGCAAATGTTTTGGTAATATCGTTGTTGTTGTTGTTGTCGGTGAATTTCGTTTACTGGAAAATGTTTCACTGTTTATAGACTGTAAATTGGATAAAAACAAATTTCCCATAAAATCGAAACATTGTTCATAGTAATCTGGTGGATTTGTTTGTTTGAGTTTTATCGCAAATACTTTAAATCTCTGGAGCAATTGTGAGCGTAAGGTATTTGGCTGAAGTTTACCGATTTCCGATTTCATCGTTGTGGCCGGTGAATATAGGAATGGTTTAAAATGTGGAACTTTACTATGTTTTGCTCTTAATTTGGATATTTTTTCCGATTGTCGTCTATGTGTAAGCAAATGTGGCTTCAAATGTTCCCTTCTTGAAAATGTTTTATTGCAGGCCAAACATTTGTATGGTTTTAGATCGCCTAAATGAGTTATTTTATGACGCACCAAATGATATTTTTGGGCTAATGTTTTGGAGCAAATGCTACAAGTTAGCGTATCGATTTCTTGTTGTGTTAATTTTGGCCTCGGTACCTTTTGTCGAATACCACCCAATTTTTCCAAATCAAAATCCGCTTCCAATTGTGACATTCGTGATGAGTCCAACAATGATGATTTCATACCGTTAATAAAGCTATCGTTAGTGTCATTGTCAATTTCACCGCCATTCTCCGCAAAGAATTTCATATCTTCGAAAAAATCAATGGCATTGCTACTTGTGTCGATGTCCTCAAAATCTCGTTCTAAAATTGACGACACATTGATTATTTCCAGTGGATCCGTTTCGTTGAGTGTTTTGTTTTGATCTTCGTCACATCCATCGACCCCATTTTCATATCCTGTTAATGTATTATCGGCTCTACATGTAGCTTCATGTTTTTTCCGGTTATCGGCACGTGTGAAACGTTTCAAACACAATTTACACTGGAATGATTTGACTCCTTTTTTACAAAAAAAAAAAAAAATAAAAAAAATTAATATTACAAACATTAATATATAATTTATAAATTCGATAAGAAGAAACTACAAACCCGAATGAACTGTTTGATGTCGAATGAGATGGTCAAAACGTCCGAATTCCATCTGACACGTACTACATTTGTGGACCCTTCTTCCAGGCGTTTCATTTCCCGAATGTATCTGCATATGTCCTGCCAATGAACTAGCCTTTTCAAACTCCTTTGAACATTCGGTACAACGAAAACTTCGTTTGGTTTGATGCGATTTTGTGTGTTCGATTCGATCATTTTCATCGATATAGGCTTTGCCACAAATATTGCAGCTTCCAGAACGAAATTCCGGATGTACTTTGAGCATGTGTTGATTTCGTGGCTCCGATCGAGAAAAAAAAATATTACAAATCAAACATGCATACGGTCGTTCACCAGTGTGTAATCGAGAATGACGTGAAAGATGTGCGCGTCTTGTAAAAGATTTTTCACAAACAGAGCAGCTAAATAATTTTTCTTCCGGTTGCCCGGATAAATTCAGCCGCATTCCTTCATCTTCATCAACCGGTACCTCAACACCCGGTACCAGCAATGAATCTTCTATTTCGAGCTGTTGTTTTTTATCAACTTTTTCAGCACTTTCGTCCAACACATTATTACCAACATTCTCTTCTTCGGGCTCAACAATATCCATGCTTTCGGCTGGTAGTTCCATTGGATAGTAATTGATCCAATCGCACTTCTAAAATAAACACTTTAATTGATATTTTACACTTCAATAAAACAAAGCCCCTTGAGTATTAATGCGAAAAGACGGTGAAGCATCAGATACTATTAAATGAGCACCAATAATTTATTATTTTTGTTTGACAATAGGATGTCAAGCAGAGTTTAGTGTTGCCGTTGCCGCTCTAAAATGTCATTCCAAATTGCATTGTTAATATTATTCCATTCCAGAATTAATTAATATTCATTTGCCGCATACAAACAGCGCCATGTTTAATTTTTATGGCGTGCAATTTTCCAAAATAATATTGCGTTTTTTTTCGCAGATACAAAAAAAAATTCGACACCAAACGATCATCAAATTTCATTTCGTTTGCACCAAACATATACATATACATATAGAATCAGTAGTTGTATTGCAGTTGATGCATATAGTAAATAAAGAGACGATGTGGAGAGTTGTTTAGTGGGCGCAAAACTATGGCGTTTGCACACAAAGTGTAGAATTAAAAATTGGTTAAATTTTCTCTCCACTTGTGCAGATTTTCAACCGTTCCATCTATTATTACGAATGTACTGAGGACGCAAGCCTCAGTGAGTGGAGAGTCATTGATGACATTTCGATTTTGTAGTCTTGTGTTTTCACTTTTTTCATTTCTGTATGCTTTTACTTTGTTATCTGAAATCTTGCAACAAAAAAAAAAACAAAAAAACAAATCAGTTGCTCGTCTTGTTTTGTGAACACGTCATTAATATTGATAAATAATAATCAAATGTTTTAGCTGGTCGATTTGATAGAATGCAAAAATGAAAATGTCCAATCGCAGACAAATTGTAAAAATTGGAACAAAAACCAGTTCACCGCACTCCATCAATACTACGGTCGCATCACCAAAAACATTAGGCGTTTCGAAAAAATCCATGTCAATTCAAAAGAAACCGGGAAACGGAGCTTCAACTCAACGTACACTTGTTGCAGTAACCAAGGCAAATGGAACGAGAACTTTGCTTGTTTCCAAGCCAAATGTAAGCATTACCACGAAAACTAGCGACGCTAGCGAACACCAAAAAACAACCGATCGAATAAGACGTCAAAAATCCACTCATCAAGTGGATTCAATGGTTTGTATTTTGTATTTTGATTTTGATCGATGTTTACAACTTCATTATTATTTATTATTCAATATGATGCTAAATTTATCGGATTGCAGAAAACCGTTCGAGTACAATCACAACGAAAATTGCCAATCAAAAAAGTTACAACAAATATACAATCGCTTGCTACGGATCCAAATGAACAGCAAGAACAACAACAACAGCAAATCAATTGTAAATACTGTAATCTGCATTTTTCCAGTACAATTTGGCTGAAAAAGCATATTTTGCGTAGCCATTCGGACAAAATGAATTCCATTGAGCGGCCAACAAATGTCATTGTTGTACCCAAAAAACCGTCACCATCATCCGGCAAAAATACGATGAATATTTCCACTTATAAAAAACAAATTGAAACGCAAAAGGAAACTATACATCAAAATGACACAATCATTAAAAAGACTTTAGCCAAACAACATTCCAAAACGGCCAAAGGCAAAAAAAGATTGTCACCGACCAAGAAATTGCTTCGCGAACAATTGAAAATTCAATTGGAAACCCAGAAAAAGTTGTTACAAGTGCAACAAGAAATTTTTGAAAAAGCCAACAAAGCACAAAACGATATTTATGAATTGCTTTCCAAATTGGGAGATGAAGACGACATTGAAGTGCATGAACAAAGTACCGAAAGTGAATACGAAGAGGAAGAGCAATCAGTTCAACAGGTTGAAAAAATGTATACGAAAGAAGAAGCCGAACTCGATACAGGTACAAAAATCGAATTTCATGAGACAAAGTCATTGTTGGGTGGTTTCGATGTCGAAACAATCATTCCGGATGAAGAATACGTTATAGCTGAAAATTATGAGGTCTACGATCCATCGCTGACCGAAGATGCTGGTTGCGTGTATCTCAATCAAGAACTAAATACAGAAAACGTTGCACAGCCAACGCTAGACGAGAATGTTGTTGTGGTTGTTCGATCCGATGAAGGAGACGAAGAATTTGAACTTGTTGAGGTTGTAGAAGATCAATACGATGGCACAATGGTCAGTGAAAATAATGAATTTAATTTGGAAATTGTTGGTACTGACACAGATGGTGTTCATTGCCGGATCGTTTCCGATCCGATGGAAGAAGATGGTAGATTGAATGAGATGAAATTGCCGTCGTCATCGTTGTCGACAAAAACTCCGGTAAAATTAGAAGTTGGAAAAATATCATTTAAAAACAAAAAAGACTCCGAAACAGAAACATCTAAAGATAAAAACGAAGGAAATTCGAATGACACGACACAAAATGTGTCAAATGAATATATCCAAAAAATGGTTCAAAATGCCGTACAAACAGCGGACAATAAGTATGAATGTCCCATTTGTAGGGAGGCTGTTTCATATAAATACAGTTTGGGTCCACATATCCTTCGTCTGCATGCAAATAGCAAGGTAATTTAAATTTATATTCGAAAAAAGAGAAAAAAAATGTTAATAACATTTAATTTTCGTTCGATAAAGCAAAAAATTTGTGCTCACTGCGGCCGTGGCTTCTCGTGCACCGGCGATTTAACACGGTGAGTAGATTTATTCTTCGATTAAAGTCACAAATTATGATAATAATAAGGACAAACAGAAAAATAATAATCATTATGTTTCCAGACACATTCGTATTCACACCGGAGAAAAGCCATTCAAATGTACGTACAAAAATTGTACGTACGCATTCAGGGCATCGGGCGATTTGCATAAGCATCTTCGGCGTCACAATGCGGCCAATGTCAATATACGTCATCATGTATGCAAAGTGTGTAATCGAGCATTTGAACGCAATTATGATTTGAAGCGTCACTCATTGACCCACAAAAGAGATGAAGAGGGAGTTGGATATCGTTGTGAATTTTGCAGCAAGCATTTCTTACGCAAAGATCAACATAAAGCGCATGTGTACCGTCATCTGGGAATCAAGGTTTGCTCAAAGTTTTCGATAGTATTCTGATTGTATAGAATTTTTGAATTTTTTTTTCTTTTTTAATTTTAATCTTCATTTCGGAATTGACTTGCTTGAAAAAAAAGCCATTCAAATGTCCAGACTGCGACCGTTGCTTCGGTGATTTTAGTAATTGTTCGAGACATATCAAGCAGTGTCAAGTTGGCGGCGCTCATATTTCGGATGTGATCAACGAAAATATTCAACTCTATATATGTGACATTTGCCAAAAACGGTTTGTTAAACGATTTCTATTGCTCATTCGTTTTATATTTTTTAAACTTTGGAATTGAATGGTTTTTGGTGTTTAGGTTTAAATCGAAGGTTGGAATTCAACAGCACATTGTCAAGTGTGCAAAACTAACGAAAGAACAAAAGGAACTCCAGAAACAAGTTCAGTTTGAGGAAGAATGATGTGTGAAACAACGGAACACTATGAATGCTTGATGCTTGATTTAATGAATGAAAATAAAAGCTCAATAAAAAAGAATAAAATATTGTAACATTTAACTGGGTTTGCTTTAATTTGGTTTATTTACAATGTTTTTTTTCTTCTCAGATGTTGTTTCGTTTGATTCGTTATTATTTTTCCACATCGCATAGCATGCAGAAAATAACCAAATCAACCATAAAATTCCTATTTTTTTTTACCTATTTTGTTAATCATAAAAAACAACTTTTAATTGGTTTAGCTGATCTCCATCCATTTCGTCTTCATTTTTTTTTTTTTTATTCATCAATGTGATCTACAAAGCGGAGAATTTCGTTTCAGAATGTTGCCATCGATAATAATTACATTATTTTATGCATTTGTTGCGAATGAGAGTAAAAGAACTAATCAACTATTTCATAAAATTATCTTAAATAAAATATTGTAACATTTAACTGGGTTTGCTTTAATTTGGTTTATTTACAATGTTTTTTTTCTTCTCAGATGTTGTTTCGTTTGATTCGTTATTATTTTTCCACATCGCATAGCATGCAGAAAATAACCAAATCAACCATAAAATTCCTATTTTTTTTTACCTATTTTGTTAATCATAAAAAACAACTTTTAATTGGTTTAGCTGATCTCCATCCATTTCGTCTTCATTTTTTTTTTTTTATTCATCAATGTGATCTACAAAGCGGAGAATTTCGTTTCAGAATGTTGCCATCGATAATAATTACATTATTTTATGCATTTGTTGCGAATGAGAGTAAAAGAACTAATCAACTATTTCATAAAATTATCTTAAAAACCCAAAAAAAAAAAAAAAAATTGCGTCAACAAAGGATTTTGTGCGCAATATTTTTGGTGGAGGCGACTCATTCCATAAGAATGTCTGTGGTATTTTCTATGTTGTTGATGTATTGCTCGACACCATCGCAGATCAGTGAGCTGTGCGGCAGTAGACTTGGCATTGTTGCACCTTTTTGATAACAAGTGTTGTCATCAAAGCTGTTCGATGTGTGATGATATTGAAATTTTCGTTTATACAATGCACTTCGTAATTCCCGTGAACAACTGTTTCCGGCTAATTGTGATCGTTGCACCTGTAATATCGGCTCATATTCATACAATTGTGAGGTAAAAAATGTGTCTAGCTCAAAATCTGGATGCAATCGTTTTATCAATTGATAAGCGGTTCTGAAATAAGGAATTTTCGTTTTTTTTTTTTTTGTTAATATCATTTTTTCAATGGCCACACAAACTACATATTACGAAGTGAAACTTACAGAAAATTCTTGTTATATTTATACATAAGAAATCCAATGACGATTGTAATGCACTTTTGACTTTCCCCAATGCAATCAATCACCAAAACAGCGCCATTATTTTTGAAAGCTTTTTCAATAAATTTGACAGCCTTATAGCAATTTGGTAGAACAGTTGTCAAATATGATGTTTCACCAAAATTCAAATCCAATGTTTCAAAATCACTGTGCCCGAAAATATTTTCATTGTCTATTTTTCCAATTAATAATAAATCGACATCGATGGCCATTTCATGACCATTTTGAGATGAATTTGATGTTGAACAAACGTTCACTTCGTGTCGACTATTCCGATTTAATGTATTTACAATGAAGGATTGGTGGCTGTTTGTGCTTGATTGTGCGCTTTGTTTAATGGTTATTGATGCCTTAATGGACGTACCAGCATAATTCGAATCATTCGATAATATTTCATCACAGACTAATGTTTGACCGTTTGATTTGTGCGTTAAGCAACTGACAATTTCCGAATTTCGAACGATGACATGTTTATCAATGTAAATTATGTGTGTAAAACCGAAAATTTTTAAATCATCGGGTGAACATAGATTCTTAGCCGATGTTAAATATATTCCTGGATAAATTTTCTGATAATTCATTGTGCAGCCGTTATTTGTGTGATAATCATTTTTGCTGACTGGATCGAAATTCAATTTGATTGGTGTTGATGAACTGTACATTTTTTTCGGCATAGACTGAAACAAAAACAATTCCAAATTATAAAATCAAGCGACAGCAAAAATACGCTTTTTATTTTCACAGAAAATCGAACATTTTACAAATTTCCCCGCAAAAAAAAAAACACGGAAATCGGAATCAATAATATTTTTCGCAAATTCTACATTTTAGAAAAGATTGCACATTTTTTTGTCGCATATTTATTATGTTATTGTTTTCGTGTATGGTGAATTGTGTGTATGACAACTTTCTAAAATAAATGTACGCGACAACACAATCACGCGATTGAATAAACACTTGAAGCAAACGCGTCGTTTGTCGATTGTCGATTGTCGATAGTGAAATGAAAATTTATACAATCGTAAATCAAGAATGATGAACGAATGCATGGAATCGCGTATGAGACACAGTAATACGCGATGATATGCATGGACACATAAACAAAAACAGTGGGCAAAAAGCAATCAACAATCGCAAAATTGGCGCAAAGAACGTACATAACCTCCTAATATGTGGTTGTCTGTACGGTATACACTATAAAAATGCACACAGCATCAATACAATGAAAAACGAAACACACACACACACACCCAAGGCAATCAAAATTTTCTTATTAAAATTCGTTCCTCTTTTTTTTTCACGAAAATACTTACTGTTTCAAATGCTTTGGATTTTTGTTCTTCACTCAACATTATTTCACGTTTCAAAGAGCAAGGAGATTGAATTATTATTATTTAAAGCGGTAACAACGATGCGCATTTGTTTGTTTTCCGCTTATTTAACTTTGTTCAACGAAAAAAAAAAATAAAAAGAAAAGAGTCCACTCAGAATAGTGGAAAAATAGTTCAAAATAGTTCAATAAATAAATAATTAAAAGAAGGCTAAATTTTATGTTCGTATCGATTTGCGTTAATAACTACTTTGATTTTTCGCTTTATATTTTGATTGAATATTGGCAGACGGTTTATATTTTTCACATCTTTTGTTATCTGGTTTGTATATTTATAGTGTTGTCTACACAATTCCCTCCATGCAGACTGAAAGTGTAACTGCGTCTGTCGTTGACGCATTTGCTGTGAAATGGGGAAAAAATTGTCTGCTTGTGGATGACGCAGCGTTATCGGCGAATGTTGAGCGCTGAAGTGCGTTCGCTTCCGATGTCATTCCATATATTTGACATTTGACATTAGGAACAAAATTCAGAGATTGTTCTGGCAAAATATATTCGCTTTAAGTAAACATTTACAGATCGGCACACACAGAAAAAGTTCGGAATTTCAAATACTCAGACTAAAAATATTCAATCATTTTCTTCATCCGAAATTTACATACAAAATGGAGAAGACTGAACAATTAATTTCGGATCCCCGAAGGCATGTATTACATATGGCAGTGGCCAGTGTTTTGCATAACATAGGTTTTGCAAGTGCTGACAAACAGTGTGTCGAAACATTAACTGAGGTATGAATTTTAAAATAAAAACAGATTCGTTTGATCACATTTACTAACGCCAAATGGATTATTCGTTCAAATATGGGCACTTCAGATGGTACAGTCATGTAAGTTGATTCAATTGATGCCACTAAATGCAATGGTTTCAGTGTATTTATTTTGGCTTTTCTTTTGTTATATAAAGTAATCGTTGAAATTGCACACACATCAAAAAATTATGCCGAACTTTCGGGTAGAACGGAACCATTTCTTGGGGACATTGTTGTGGCGCTTACAAATTTGGGCATTTCCACTAATGGAATCACATCGTTTGTTAAACGAAAGGACATTCACAAAATACCGGCTCCACAACCAATCAGCACTCAAAAGCAATTGAATTTGTTACAGGCCGGTACAAAACAATCACATCCAAACCATATTCCTAGCTATTTACCCGCATTACCTGATCCGCATGCGTACATACGAACACCGACCCACAAACAACCGGTCACCGAATATGAAGCAATTCGCGAAAAAGCTGCTTCACAAAAACGAGACATTGAAAAGGCATTAACACGATTTTTGGCTAAAACAAGTGAAACAGATTGCCTATTTGCGTCCGAAGACAATCAAATGTTCCCACGTATGGTCTCACTGTTTCATGAATTCAATTGCTGCTTAATAAAAAATTGCTAATAATTATAATTTTCTTTGTACAATTCCAGTCATAGCCTGTCGGCCTTCATTTCCACCATATTTAGCTGCATTGAATCCAACCGATCAAGTTTTCGACTTCGAAGAGCTTGAATATCATTATTTGGTGGCCAATCGAACGGAAGATGTACGTGATGATGATGACGACTCCATTGACGAAAATAACGAAAAGAATATATCAATTGAAGAGTCTCAAATGGATCAATTGAGCCCATCACCTCAGCTTAAAAGTCCAACAAAATCATCAAAAAATAAAGAAAACCGATGATAGGAATAATTTGAATTTTTTTTTTCTTCATTTTTTCATTTTTGATATTAATCTGTAAATGCGTAAACAATCATAATATGTAATAATAAATGAAACGTTGCGTTTGTGTTAAACGTTTAAGAGAAAATTAGTACAATGTTTCACCGCTAGGCATGTCCCGCTCATTCGCATTTCATATTTGACAGATGCAATTTTATTCGGTTTGCAACACGAAACGATTGTGCCTCATCTTCTTCGGTAAGTGCATTTCGCAAGCATCAGCAAATATTAGATGAATTTCAAAGCATAAATGAAAATTTCTCATCTACAGAAATTGTTAATTAAAAGAGAAATATGTCGTCTGACGAAAGTATGGACGAAAGTGATGATAACCAACAAATGGATGATTCTGGATTTGAACGCAATTTAATTGCTGGAAAAATTTTCATGATTCATCTTGAAAATTTTCTGACACATTCGGAAGCAAAGGTTTTTCCGCACGAGCTATTGAACATTGTTATTGGACCAAATGGAACGGGAAAATCGTCATTGGTGGCTGGCGTTATTATTGGAATGGGTGGAAGTACAAAAATTCTATCAACACACAACAAATTATGCGATTACGTTAAAAATGGTAAAAAAAGTGCTAAAATCACATTGATTCTGTACAAAGATGATCGACGCAATAGAAAACGCTTTTGTCGAGAATTTGGCCGTGACAACAAAAGCATTTTTTCCATTGATGGTCATAAAGTTTCGGAAAAGGGCTATCTCGATGAAGTGAGCCGTTTAAATATTCAAGTTGGTAATCTGTGTCAGTTTTTGCCACAAGAACGTGTTCAAGATTTTGCCAAACAAAATCCACAAGAATTGTTTCTCAGCACATTGAAGTCGGTGTGCTCGGATGAGTTGATACAAATTCACGGTGAATTAAAAGATATGCGATATAATCAAATGAATGGCACCAAAAAAACCGACACAATAGCCACAACATTACAGGAAAATGAACGCCGTGTACAATTATTGAAGCCGTTTGTCAATGAAATTATGCGCCAAGATCAATTGGTAGAACGTAAGGATTTGATTGAGAAAAAACTGGCATGGATGGAATTTGAGACGATGTTCATGCAATGCAAAGAGATTGAAAAAGAGCTAAAAGTGGTCACCAAAACGCATACTGAAGCCATTAAGAGTAAAAGTGATTTGGAGAAGAGCATCAAAAATGTCACCAACGAACGAAATAACTACGAAAAATTACTTTCAACCGAAACAAATAAGAAAAACAAAGCAAATATTGAAGTCAATCAGTTGCATGATGAATTCGAACGGATGGCAACGAAATTGAATCAGGCCAAAAAAGATTTTCAAATGGCTGAAAAATCGGCCAGTGAACAGCAACAGAAAATCGATCACAATCGCATCGTTTTGGGAACATTTGAAAAAGAATTAACCGATTGTTTGGATAAAATTCAGTCGGTCGAAGTTGTCCAGGATCAAATAAAAGTATTTGATGGACAAATTTTGGAATTTCGAAAAAATATCGGTCAACTGGAAAATCTACGACGTCAAAACAATGACAAAATTGAACAATACATTCGTCCAAAACTGATGGCAATTGACAATCGAATTGCATCCATGAATTCAGAAGTAAATGCCAAATTGAATTTTTTGCAAAAAAAATTTCCCGATGTACACAAAGCGGTCATGTGGTTACGCGACCATAAAGATAATTTTCAGAGCAAAATTTATGAGCCACTAATATTGGAATTAAACGTACGAAGTCCAGAGTACTGTAAGTACATTGAAAATACAATCAGCACAAGAGATTTGGTGGCATTTACATGCGAAGATGTCGACGATATGAACTCATTCATCAAAATTATGCGTGTTGAAATGAAGCTGGATGTGAATATTTTGCATTCACAGCATTCCACACAAGTACGTTTTAAATCGACGGTTCCAATCAACGAAGGTAAGAATGTGCACAATGATTTTTTATTAATAAATACGAAGTGCATATAATATATTTGTTATTCATTTCGAAAAATAGTTCGCAAACTGGGTGGAGAAATTTATTTGATTGATTGTATCGAGGCTCCGGTGCCGATTGTGAATTATTTGTGCCAAACATATCGAATTCACAATATTCTGGTAAATCATACTGAAAATTCTTCTTTTTTTTCTTCACGTTTTTTTTTAATATAACATTTTGTATCAACAGATCGGCAATGAAAATATCGAAAGAAAATTTGAAACGCTACCAGATCATATTGGTTTAATATTTTCACCGACAAACCGTATCCAAATCAAACGGTCAAAATTTTCTGGTCAAAAGTCATCAATGATCAGTCATTTGAAGCCCAAAGATCTACTGAATGTTCGTGTTAGCAAACGTGAAATGATGGATTTGCAATCCCAACGGCAACTTATTGTCACCGATCGTGATAAATTTTATAACAAACGTAATGAAATTGAAGCTAAAATAAATGCCATGGAAGCAAAATGCACCGAAATAAATCGATTCAAGAACGAAAAGCAAAAAGATCTTTGTTTATTGAAAGATTTGGAAAGCAAAGTCAAACAACAACGAAATAAATTAAATCGAGTGATCAACGAACACATTGATATTGACGTTGAACGAGAAAATTTGAATCAGATGGCTCAAGAACATACCGAAAAAATGCTCAAAACACAAGAAAAAGCAATCGATAAATACAGTATTTATATGCAAAATGAATTGGAGGTGATAAAGGCACGTGCTCGGCTCACAATTTTCAAAAATGGAACAGTTAATTATGATGTTAAGCTGATGGAAGTGGATGAAGAGATTGGGCGTGCAAAAGCCTATTGTGATCGCATCGGTGCCGCACTCGATCAAAAGAAACAAGAATGTAAAAAAAAGCAACTGGCCGCATTGGAATTGACAGATAATCGTAAACCAAGCGAAGGTGATAATTTTCCATATAAGGAAAAATTCAATGAACTGTCCAATGACAAGGATGAGCTTATGGAACTAAAGGACGAATTAGAGGGTCAGATTAATTGCCGTACAACAGAAGACCAACAAACTCTGGTGAGTCAATTGACATTAAATGCATTTGAAAAAAGAAAAAATGGTTTATTTTGAAATAAATGTTTTTATTTTATTGGATTGATAGAATGAGTACAACGACCGGTTGGAACGGATAGAACGATTGAAACATGATTTATCGGCTGCCGCCAAATCATCCAATTCAATTAAAAAAGATATGGAAAAGATGCATCGTTCATGGTATCCACAAATTTCTGCCATGATAAATTCAATCAACCAAAATTTCAGCCAATTTATGACAACAATGGGATGCGCCGGTGAAGTTGAATTGATTCATCCCGAACAAGTCGATTACGATAAATATGGCATTGAAATCCGTGTAAAATATCGAAATTCCGAACAATTGCGGCCACTTGATCGATTCGTACAATCGGGTGGCGAGAGAGCTGTAGCAATTGCAGTTTACAGTCTTTCGTTGCAACATTTATCACAAGTTCCATTTCGTTGCGTTGACGAAATAAATCAAGGAATGGATCCAATCAATGAACGACGAATATTCGAAATGCTGGTCAATAATGTGGCTCAAAATGGCCAGTCACAGTTCTTTTATGTTACACCAAAATTACAACAGAACATGCCTTTCAATGAAAATACGTGCTGTCTGACATTATTCAATGGATCATACACCCAGGAAAATGATTATTTCGAAAATGCTTAAATTGACTAATCCTAGTTGTTGTTGTTGTTTGTTACAGGCTCTATAGGTGACAACACAATTCAAACTGACACAATCAAGTAAAATGAGACACAATGTCGTGAAATAAGCAAAAAATTGAATTATTTTTCATTTTCTCAAATTCCATAAATATATTTACAAACAAACAAACACACAAGACTCAAAACTGGACTGAATACCAATTTCGAATTGTTTTGGCATTTGGGCCATTACACGCTTACATGAGCTATTCACAATGGGATATTTTGTTATTCTATTACGTTAATAATAAATAAAATTGATAATATTAATAATAGTAGTTGTGGCTACAGAAAATGGATTTTATTTTCATTCGCCTTATAATGATAATTTGGAAACTAAAAGGAAGGAACAAAAAATGCATCGATTTAAGTGACAGGAATGAATTTGTTGAACAAAAACTATTATTATTATAAACCTACAAAATGTTTGTTCATTACCAAATTTATGGAACCAAAGAATTCAATTAAAATTCTATTTTTGTTATCTAAAAAAATTGATTAAATACAAAAAAATGTTATGACTACGAAATTTCATGTTGATTTCTTATTTGTATCGTGATCATTTTTATTTTTATTTAGATTTGTAATTTTATTTTATTTTGTTATTTGTTAATCACGAACTCAGAGACGTTCGAAAAAGAAAATAGATTAGATTAAAACTAGCGTTCGAAAAGTTGGCTACATGACACATCCAAATCCAAATCTTTTCTCTATTTCAATTTTTAGTTTTATTTACAAAAAGAACATGATTTACTTTTATGATATCTCCTTAAGAATCGGAAGGGAATACAATCAGGGCTTCATTCAGGTTTAAAAATGTTTCATGTGTTTACATTATTATCATTATTGATTTGGTTTTGTTTTGGTTTCGGTTTTTGTTTTGTTTTTGTTTTGACTTCGATTTCAGTATAGCATAGCATCACTTTCGTCAATACTTGTACTATCATCGTTCGACATTAATTATGTTTGATATTGCAGCATCGGTGCAGATAAATTTGGATGGTGTGATGAATTCATTCTTAGTGCAGATAAACTCTTATTGTACCATTCATCTTCGGCTGACATTCCTGCAATCAAATAAATGTATTTATTTTGCTGAGTCGATTAGAAATGGACATTTCTTTTTTTTTTGAAGAAATGTAATATTCATTTGCCTTCTTCAGTGAACTACGAAGAAATGTGATTATAAGCATGCAGAATTCAATTTTGGGATGAAATTTTAATTGAAATGTCTTTACATTGAAACGCCTTCACGGAAATTTGAGAATTTTCAAAATGTATAAATGAAACTGAACTTCTTCAAGGCGAATGAATAAAATCATTACTATTCAAGATGTCCACAGAATTCACTTTAATTACGAAAATGAAATTTACAAAAAAGAAAATAAACTACTTACCCATTGAATCTTGTCGCACTCCTACTGAGCTCATGTTTGATGTGTGACCCATTGAGAAGGGTTGTGTCATGCCTGGATATGAAGTGGCTCCCATTTGAAATAAATCCTGTTTTGTAAATCGAAAATGAATTCCATTTTTTTGGGTTATTTTAATAAAATTCATTTTATTTTCGTTGAATAATAAAAATTGATTTTAAGCATACTTGTGGATATCGATTTATTGAATTGGGATGCGGATATGGTTGATAACCCCTCGATACGCTGTATCCTTGAATATTTCGCATCATTCCATTACACGATGGTATGACTGATGGAGCCAATGCTTTTTGGAGTTGCTTCTCTTGTTTACGATATTTAGCGCGACGATTTTGGAACCACACCTAAATTTCAGTTAGAAAAAAATGGATGAGCTTATACTTTGGCATACAAAGATTCGAAAATTTATGGAAACAGATTCACAAAGTACGCGATTTTCGATGTGTATTCGAATCAACTTGTTATGAGAACGTTTGAATATTTCAACGCAAATTTTAGCTCATAGTTTTGAATAAAAATCGAATGAATCTCATCTTCGTTTAGCTCAACGTAGCTTAAGACTTTTGGTACACACTGTACTAAACAGTGCACAGTACACAGAGCACCGAAGGGCACTCAATTTTCCTCTTCTTATGTTGAAAATGATGATTTTCATACATTGAATTGAGTGAGGAATGTGGAATATGTGGAGTGTGGGTGATATAATGATTGAAAATATAAAAAAAATATATAAGAAAATGGCGAATCATTGAGAAACATTCAAAGAAGTGCGAATACCGAAAAAGGAAATTATTTTCGATAAAATGAATGTTGGTGTTTTTCCCTTTATATTATCGTCCGAAGCTAAGTAAGCCGTTTGCATTTTTGGTTTCAGCCATGCACAGATGGTGAATTTAGAGCACATGATGCTATGAATCGAAGAAAAGCGTCTTCTGTGCCATCAAATGGATTCGTAATTTGATTACTCCACCCTATCTTCAAAGAATTTCAACGTCTTTACACATATATATATATTAAACGTATAGCGTATAGCATTCGGCGTACCATCATACAATGTACATATAGTATATTTGTGTACAATTCTCGCTATATTTCAGTTTTTGGCTTAATACTCGTCTCAATCGACGACACATGAACTTTCATTTTAGAATCGTTTGCATTCTTTGCCTTTCATCGTTATTTATCTATTATTTCGTTGAAAAAATTTCTTAAAATGGTATTCGCTTCAATTTTTTTTTTTTTTTTTTCATTTTCTCTCCAAAAAGTCCCTTTTCATTTTTTGGGCAATGGTTTTTTGAACATCTAGAATCGCTCATCCGCTGTAGTCATTTCATTCAGAGAGATGTTTTTTTAGCTGCATTTCATGAATCCTAACAACAGTAATGTAACTTCATTCATGCTTTTTTTTAATGTCTTCCTTTTTGCTTCAGCTCATGAAGCACTCATTCCACATCCGTTTCGTGTTTATGGTTTACGTTTGGCTTGGATTTGAATTTTCTCCGTTCGCGTAATTCAAAATATAAACATAACGAAGTGAACGCTTAATCGAGCTGTATGCATATTTTAATTCAGTTTGAACTTTCTTTACTTTACTTTTTTTGAAGCATTTTCTCTAATGCTGTTGGCAAACATAAGACACAAATTCATAGATAATAATGAGACAACCATGTTGTCACATGACGAAAAAAAAGTCTTGAAAATGGATGTGAATTTGCGTTTGTGATGTTAAACGAAACAAAAAAAACTTCAATCGTGAAGGAAATTGCGTACAGCACTATCAGGAATGAAGCATACCTTTGCTTTAAAATGAACTAGCTAGG
>GL501490.1:712695-739245 GCA_000149185.1 Mayetiola destructor
AGTAAATAATAATAATCATCACATGAAATTGAATGAAAACTGTTTTCTTTTTTTTTCTCGTTTGGATTCGTTCGATATTTTCATTAAAATTTTCGCTTTAGCCGTAACCGAATAAAGCTTCATCTTTGATGGAAATGGAAGCGTTTCTAATAAACGCCTGATAAAAAGTTATCAAATCGATGCTTGTCGTGTTGTATGTGCAAAAAGTTATTCATTCAGAAAAAGTCATTTACAATTTTTGATGGAAAAATGGAATACCATCAACGACGAACACCATAGCTCTCGTTTGCCTATGATGAAAGCCGAAAAGAAATGAACAACAACAACAACAACAGCAACAAAGTAATATGAACTCATAAAATACATTATAACAACACCAATATGTAAGCCGACTATGGATAATGAAATGCAGGGACGATATATTTTCGATATATACACGAGACTTTCCCTTCATATTTAATGGAAAATACCTCGGGTAACATATTCGAATTTATCAACAGAAAAGTTTTTTTTTCTTCTCTCTCTCTCGATCTTAACGAAACGCAGAACGAACTTGGAAACGATGATCGTACCAAGTAAATGCTATTCAGAATAATATCAAAAATAGGCTGGTCGTTATGTTTTTTCTTCAATATTTTTTTCTTTCTTCTAAATTCATTAGATACTCAGCTCGGCTTGAGACTGTATATTTTGTTGTAAATTGCGTGTACGCGAAGACAAAAGACCTAAATTAAAGAGGGCAAAGACTGTCACTGAACGCCTTCATAGCCATCAACGTAGGAAGTTTTCTAAAATCGAAAGATTTCTCCAATGAGCGGGTTGCCGCTTTCTTGCCATTTTCATTTGAAGAATCACAAAAATTTCGCTAAATAATGATAACAATAAAAGTTAGTCAAACATTTTGGATGGCGGAACGGTTCAAACTTTTCCAAAAGGCTCGTTCCAATTCCCTTCGGTGATGTATTCGTGTAAAAAGTTGGAAAAATATTCATTTCCAATCGATTCGAATTATTTGTTCGTTCTCATATTTTTGATAATAAAATCTCAAATCTAGAAAATGTGAAATCATGAAGTGTCAGTGGTCATATTCTGCCAAAATAAATCGAATGCCTTCAAAATGAAAAAAAAGAGATTGATTTGAAATCGCACACAACGACAACAACAAAATGAAATATTTTAATTTGTCGGCAAAATGTAAATTAGTATTTCGCCTCTAAAACGCACACGAAATTGCTTTTATTGTTCTATCTGCACAACAGCGATATAAAATGAGAAGAAAAAAAAACAAGTTTTGCATGAATTACTCGCAGCTTGTGGATGGCTAAACATTGTGATGTATCGAAATATTGGAATAGAACGGTAAACGAAATTGTCGGTAATATTTTACGGGTTTAAAATTCACAAATTTTTAACTGACTGCATAATTCATGTTGTGCCGATGGCGATTGGAAACAATGAGACTCACGTATTCAAATATCCATGTTTCATTTGCCGCATCAAAATGCAAATTTTGAAAATGTATTCGGTGTTCGCTTCGTTTTTTATTCTCCCAATGCCAACACGAATATTCACTCACGCACACACACCCAAAGGCGCACACACACACACACAGCCTACACTCGCTGAAATTTATTCCTGAAATTATCAGAATCGATCGGCAAGTGCAAATGAATGTACATGCAAAATACATGTTTTAATTGTCTCATTGCTCAAAACTTCCACAGACTAAAATGCATATTTCCATTTTCATTTTGTGTTTTGACAATTCGCATTTTTTTTTTGGAAAAACCATCAAGAATTGATTAATTCACCATTTTATAGTTTGTAGAAAATATGGCGGATAGAGGTGATCGACACCTTCAAACAAGTTATTTCCAAATTTTGTGCTGAGAAATTTTAATTTCATTTTGATTTGCTTGAATATTTCAATCAGATTTTCAAACATATGCAGACTCATTGAAAGTGATGAAATTACCGATTGAGTTGCTGATGCGAAATGAATTCATTCAACTGAAACCTATCACTCATCATATCATGTCCAATATTCAATGAATAATTTTTTATCTGAATATGCGTGCCTTGTATCTGGCCAATATTTCGATTTGTCTTTTTATCACTGATAATTATTCTCTCGGTGCTCTATCACCATAATTTTTTTTTTTGCACCAATTTTTTACTATAATTTTTTCATTTGCCTGATGACAAGGTTTGATTCCGGCATCGGTTATTTCATTAAATTTACTAATTGAGTTTGTTATATTAGATATTGGTTAAATCGTTTGTTAACAAGTTTTATTTTTTTTGCGCACCATCTATTTTGCTGTATCCATTTTCTTTTTTTTTTATAATTCTAAAGCTAAAAATGTGTCACTAAAAACATTCATCCAGTCGATCCGATTGCTGGTTTTGGAAATCCGTTCAACATTCAAATAATATACTTACAACACTTTCGAGCAATCGAAAAATGGACCAACTGGTGACATATGTGACGCCCGAAGGCATCAACTTGTTTAAAACTCTCGAATTTCTCTGCTCGAATATGGGCTCGAGCAAATGGGAAAATTTGCAGTGAATAAACCCGTAGATCATCATTATTTTGAATATACATTTCAGATGGTAAGCAAGTTTTTGACAATGAATTACAGACAATCGCGCAAAATACACGTCGCATTAAATACAATGAACTTGTATTGCTCTGAATTTCGATCCTATTTCATTCAAACGAAGTCTAATTCGTTGAAAATTGAATGAGACATATGTGAAAAGGCGGTCTGTTAAATTTGACACCATTATATTTCCTTTTATTTCATTGTTACAACTTACAACTATTTCAAATCAACAACGACAAAACGAATGACAATAATGAAACTCGACTTCGAACAACAAACATCAATTTGATGTTTTGAAGCAAGGAACAGAGAAAAAAAAAGTGAATGCGTGCACAATTTTCAAATAAAAAAAAACAAAAGAAAAAACTTTTGTGGAAAATCAGTTGAGAGAAAATGTTTATCAATTTAAAAATTACCTTTTTTACGTTAACTGCTTTAGCCATCATTATCTATAATATGATTGATATATGTAAAATATCCCGTTTTGTATGTCATTTGGCAAATCGAGACAGGTAAAAATGTTTGTTTTTTCTCATTGTCACTTTCATTCAAGATAGAATTCGAATCAAACGGTGATCTTAGCCAATCCCGTTTGTTTTTTTTAACATTTTTAAATGGATCGTCCATTGATATGAAAAGCCGGAGAAAAATGGACATCAAAACGGCCATAGAAACATTGAGCTTGAATATGGAATGAAGGCTAAACGTTGACGAACGACCCATTAGTGACTAAAACAAATGCATACCAAAAAAACCAAAAACGCAATAATAAAGACAAAGCAAAAAGGATCAAAGCGAAAACCCATTATCTGTGTAAACTTAAACAACGAACAGTCGTGTTGTCCCCATTCAATTTATGTATTTAATATAAAAAGGTCCAAGTCAATGAAAATGGTTTAACGGCACATTTGAAAATCACTTTGGTGATTTTTTCGTTTTTTCATCTCGATGCCCAGTTATATTAAGGATACACATTATTTCATTTCACGGAGCTCTAATAAACAGCTAACAACCATCAACGTCTGAATACATAAAACATAGACAAAACTTTTATTTGAAAATGTTTGTTTGAACAGTTTTTCATTTTTAGCCAGAACATTGTAAATACTATGCCAACCGATAACCAACTAATGACAGACAAAAAAAGAAAACATTGCAAAAACTTATTTTGTGACAGAAGGATTCTTCATTCTGCACGGTTCAATAGCATGAAATATTGTTTCCAAGAAAAAATACATATAATACGATCACTGGCCTATAAGTAAGGGCACTAATCCTTTTTTACAAAAAAAAATATAGACAAACGCTCCATGGAAAAGTTATTTTTTTTATTTTATTTGACGTAAAACAGTTTAAGATTTAATATGTTGCTTGAGAAAAATTGTCTGGGGGGACGACGACGCAAACAATTACAAATTACAATGATAAATTGATTCACAAGGAGCACCTGCAAAGCCATTTTTAATCGATTGTTCTAATTGGTTGAGTATGTATACATAGTCTTTTGTTGAATTGAAAAATTGTTTATCAAACATTTCGGTGCCTCGGATGACTGCTCTACTTGCCCTTACATATGCTTTTGCTGTTTCGGGAGCATTACAAGCTGCTAAATTTAAACAGCCATCGTTTCCAGATCCTTCTAGGGCTAGATAGCCGACAAACAATGGCGCCTCATCAGCCTGAATCAATTGAGCTGCACAAAAAAAAAAATATGATAGTTTTCCATTGAAAATCAATCACCGCTAATCGATCCAAATGAAATTGTCCATAGACCACAGAAAAATGAATAACTTACCATCAAAGCCACGCGCACGACCATATTGTCCCCAATTTCCGGCACCAATTAGACCAGCAGCAAAAATAAGCGCTTTCAATAACACCAAAATAAAAAGATTCGTTAAGTTCAGGCTCAGGATCTGTGTTATGAATCAAAACAAATTGATTAATTTAAATAAATTATTATTATTAATTGCAATGCATGCAATACCTGACTATTTCCAGTAGACCTACTGATAACTTCTTTGGCCATATGAACAACAATCTGTCCGGCTGGCTCTGCTATTAGTCTTTTAGCCGAATTTAACCAAGAATTGTTAGTTGACGCATTATCATACGGCTGAATATTATAACCTTTTTCAGATTCGTAAACCATATTTTCGAATCCGTTTATTTCATTTTGTTCATTCGTCTCATCTGATCGAACAAATTTTGCAACACAAGTTAACATTAAAAAACAAACTAGAATATTCGTCATATTTGCACTGATCACAAATTTTCAAGTAAACCAGAAAATATTTGCTTTTTTCCAAACTATTTTTTATCCTTATGTTTCTTTTTTTTTGTGGTTGAAGACGATACGCTCAACTCGAAAAACAACTTACGACTGAGGATACAAATGGATTCACTATATTTTATAGGTGAGTATGAGCGAGTTACAGGTAGTAAATTTTTTAACAGAAAAATTGGAAATGGAAAGCATTTTACTCATAAAAGGCAATTCAATGTAAAATACAATATTATTATTATTATTATTTTCCAAACTACAAATACAAAAGAATTACCGACGAAAGATGGAAAGAAAAGACAAAGCTCGAACATGTGCTCGAACAAAGACATCGAGCAAATAGGTTTTTGTTATTATAATAAACGTACGACAAACTATTATCGCATTCATTGCAAACGATTTCATGGGTGTTGAACATTCGTTTTTTTTTTTTCATAAGTTATTGTAAATTTCACTATCGCGCTCGTTATGCTGCATCTTTGCAGCAATATGAGCTCAAGATTTACCGAAGCTATTACCTGTGGCTTCTTATTCAGCACTTACAGCAACATTTACTTCAGCATGTGGTTGTCTCAAAGAGAGTACTCTGATGGCAATGGCTTTTCATCGTCTACCAATCATTTTGAGCTCAAGTTTGAATAGATTTTCCAAGAGAAAATTGAGAATTTTTCAATTCAAAAATGAAATTGAAAACGGAATATTTATTTTATTTCAAATTTATCAAAGTTATTGGAACATTTATGGAAATTGAGATTTGAGTCTTTTAATATAATAATAGGCCATAAACCAAACAATTGGTTGTTCATTATACATCAAAATTGCAATTGCAATCATCAATTTTTCAACGCCTCTATGAACATCAATCATTCAAAAATATTCTTCGGCTCACTTTCGATAGTAGATTCATTCGAAATATCATCAAACAAATCTGATAACAAAAACTGTTAGATTTTTCTTTGCAACTATTGATGCGCATGCCCTTCAGTTGCTTTCTCATTTATTTATTTTTTCCGTTAAACTTTGCACTGACATTTCGATACGTCAATATTGATTATTCGCATTCATGGGCAAGTGTAAGTATACGTGAATCTCGTAAATAAATACAACAAACAAGAGTAAAATTCAAATCAAAATTGATTCATTTTTGAGTGATAGGAATTTTTTGGAAACCGAATGTGATTATATGTATAATCTATCGAATGTGGTATGTTACACATTTGAAATCGTTAAATAAACGCGATTATTATTACCATTCAATCTAAATATGCGGATATATTTGTAAATACGAAAGCCAGTAATTAAAGCGATTTTCATGAAGTGCAACAATGAATGATCACGAACAATAGCTCAAATTCAAATCGTATTCATGAGTGCATTGTTGCCGGAAAATACTAATAATAATAATAATAAACTTTTGGTTTGGTTGGATTAAAGAAATTACAATAATCATGGCATCGATATACATTAAGATTCACTGAACTTCATGGATATTTTGTATAAAAGAAGTGCTATCCAAAGGGCTATGACCGTCACAGTTGATACAAAAACAAAATATATACCATATTTCTACATACAAGAAAAGAATGAAGATAAAAATAAAAAATAAAATGGTCAAAGTCGACAACTAATGCACGTAATTTGATACTCATTGATGACATACATTAAAAATGCTTAAATCTATTTAAAAACGATTTACAGTAACACGTTCAAGAGGGGTTGCTTGAATTGAATAAATTTTCTATGCACAGCATTTCCCCGAATGCTATGTACAAAAACGGGTAGTACACAAATCACAATCATTTTTTCGTATCCCTTGTGCATTGTGAATTTACTTATAACAATAATAAT
This sequence comes from Mayetiola destructor, assembly GCA_000149185.1. Lineage (NCBI taxonomy): Eukaryota > Metazoa > Arthropoda > Insecta > Diptera > Cecidomyiidae > Mayetiola > Mayetiola destructor. The sequence continues at coordinate 719,437 of GL501490.1, forward strand.
AATCATGGCATCGCAACAGGCTGATTGTGCTGTGCATTCGTATAGTGCATGGAAGGTGTCTGCATTAATCGGCCTCGTTGTAAATTATACCCTCAGCATTCAGCATAAAATTCGCATATGTCACATGGTGGTTAATTCTTGTATGTTGTACGCGATGTACGCTATTTGATAGATTTTACTACATCACTTACGAGTGGACGCTCAAGTGTGAATAGAATGCTGAATTGTATATTGAATATTTGTCGCATAAATATATTCATTGATAATTACAATAAAAAAAATAGTGATGAGGCTCGAAGTTTGATTGAAAGTTTGGTGCTCAAATTGCACATTGAAAATAGAATTTCAAATGTGTCCTGACAAATTATTCCGAAAAATGTTTACATGATGAGATCGAAATTTGAAGCGAATATTTTGTAAATTCATACATGTACCTTGCAAGGATTAACTGGTCTATTCGGCTGTGCCTTTTCGTCATCATCAAAGTAATGAAAGATACGATTATGGTTTTATTTGATGTCAATTTGTCAGCAATTCACATGTTACATTGTTGAGTCCCTTTTTGTAATTGTTAATCATTTATCGAAATTCATTGAAGTATTTATTATTTGAGCAACGTACATCTAAACATGTACTCATATAGTACATGCATCTATGCACAGTATGCACCGCTATTACCACAAGCAAGCACTTTGAATGCCCCCTGACGTGTTTTCAGTCATTTGGAAATGAATTGCAATGTAGGGCTATTGCAATTGTTCCCTTTTATCTTTATAGTTTATTTGGTACCGGAAAAAGTATAACAACACGCAAAACGACAATCTCATGATGTTCAGAATTGGCCTCTTTCACTCCCCACTTTTGAATGAGTGCTGTATTTTGATGATGTGCTAAATGCTAAAGGTCCATTCAAAATTCGACATTTTACCATTGATGGAAAAGCATCCGTAGTATGATGACTTTGGATATTCAGACTCACGCAACGAAATCATTTTCGACAAAGTACAATGTGAGAATGTTTTTCGATTGGCTGATACAGAGAGAGAGAAAAAATAAAATAAAATAAGGAATAAATGCCCTATGTCTATAAAATAATTGATACATGTCTATCATGTGATGCGATCTTAGCCGAGGGAAAAGGCCCCACAAAAAAGAAAACATCCAGCAAGTGCATCACTGTTGTTTTTTCTTCGCGTACGACTTTGCTGACTCGTTGTGAATACATTGGAATATGATCGCTTTAAAATGTGTATGTTTTGAAATAATAAATGCATCGCATATTCAATCTTATCGCCAGTAATAAAATAAATATTTTATCCTGTGCATCGTACGTTGAATATATGTATTATTATTATTATCAGTCAACAATTTTTTAAATTGAAATATGGAATGTGATGAGAGTTTCTATCAAGTCAATCCCTAATTTATTCAACATTCAATTTGTTTCTATCAAGACTTTCATCTCATCCGCCCTGTTTGTTACCAAAAATCATAACATTTGTTTTATATATAATTATTTGATTCTCGATGGAAACAGTAACACATTTGATGCATTGTTATATGGGGTACGAATTGGAACAAGACAAAACAATTGTTGAGAAATGATTCCATGCAATGGACTTAGGACAATTTACCGCCCATATTGTTTCATCGGTCTGTGGATAATATGGTCGGTAATGATTAATTTTTGTTCAGCAAGAGGACCACACCATCCAAGGGGTGAGGTTAACAAAATACGAGTCGATCAACAAAAACATATAAACGAACATTTGGCACACGATCCAAAGTAAAAAAAAAAAAAAAAAACAATTTCAATTTTGATATTTTTTGGAATTTTGTATATCGATATTTATTTTTTTATCAGGCACATTGAAGATGATTTGAAAAAACGTGAAATACCAATTGAGAAAAAAATCGAAGAAATGTCCGATGAAGAGAAAGGTTATCTTTATTTTAAAATTCACGATCACGATGATAATGGAAAATTAGATGGGCTTGAAATACTTTATTCGGCAACGCATCATTCAAATGGGCATATGCATGACATACACACTGAACGCGACGATATCAAACGTCCTGATTCACGACAACAACTAGAATTAACCGGTAATGGTTCTGAGGTTGACCAAAACTTACCCAATTTGAATTTATTCAAATTGAACGAGAACGAACATTCGATTGATGAAAGTTTCAATCACGTTGTTGGTATGTACAGCATTGTACTGTATCAATTCCGAATACATCATAAATTGTGTATTTTTATTTGTATTGTTTCAGATGTTTTGGACAGTTTTTTCAATTTGGCCGATCTGAATGATGATGGCTTTTTGAATTATGCTGAATATGCAGCCGCAGTTAGAATGGGCCAAACTGCATTGGATAACAGTCAAAGAGCAGATCTTTAATTTAGCAAACAGACAATTAAAATGAAAACAAATCTCCAGTTTTTTTTTCATTTTTCATTCCATTAATTAATAAAAATAAAGTTTATTTCTGACTGATTTTTTGTTGTCAACATCGGAAACAAATTTAATTGAAACTATCTAATAGTAAATATTGAATATTGTGTATTTACTCCATCTCAACTTCTGCTGTGTCCGGTGTGAATTCAAATGTACGATCATCAAGTCCAACCGATGACATTTTCAGGCGTTGTTGCTTACGAAGTTTCTTTTCTAAAAGTGTTCGACGTTTTTCGCTGAGCTCATTATTATCTGAATGCGATTTACGTTTTCGTGATTTGCCATTAGTTTGTGTCACCTCAATTTCATCCCCATTTTTCTCGTTTTTATGATGTCCATTCAAAGCCTTCGAGCCGTTACTATTGGCGCTCAGTTGAACTTCACTATTCTCAATTTTTGTCAATCCGAAACGTTTGCAAAACGAAACATATACTTGACATGAATCGACTACCGTTTTTTGGCGAATTGTTTGAACAATTTCGCAGGTTTTTTCCCAAATAAAATGACATTTATAGTCTGGTATCGTTTGTGAACGTTTGTGAATCTCCTGAAGTAGCTGTATCAGTGCTGTGAACTCTTTCGATGACGTTTGTCCATCAATTGCCAACCATTTTATGTAATTTTGAATGGCAGCTTCGATTTTTTCATTATATTCATTGAATTCATCGATTTCAGTGGAAATAAATCCATGATTATTGTAAATTACTTGCAACAGTTCCATTGCCTGTATCCTTCGGAATGGTCGACAATTCTTAGCATGCAAAAGTGTTGTGTTTGCAGTGATTTGTCCCAATCGCCATACACCATTCCAACGAGACCGTAAAATACCAATCAAACAACCATAAGAAACTCTTGGATTTCGAGATTTCAGGAATTGATCTAAACAGCCAGCAACTGCTTCGAGCAAAATTTGATCGGTTGATTTAAGCAATTGACTGACTGTTATTAAAAATCCGAAAATTTTTAATTTTAATTTATTTTGCTCATCGATGGCCGATGCTTTAGTTTTACAGTCAATAATACTCTCAAATAATTCATATAATTTAGCTTCGCTAACATCATCAATGTTGCTGAATTGCTTGAGATTGTGTAACGTTTTTAGAACATGCTGTAGACGCCGTGTTAATGGTTCCAAATCTTTGTTGCCCACACAATTCTCATACATCGGTATCAAGTCAGCCAAAATATTCAATGTTATCGCCAATGTTGGTTTTGTTTTCAAATATATTTCGATCAGATCCAATACTCGAATACGAAAATGCATAACAGTTGTATTGGTTGATCGTTCCAATTTTGTTTTCTTTTTACCAGCTCCGGTAGTTTTACGCATTGATTTAAATGCTTCCGATAATGCCATATCCAGACGATCGGCTTCATCATCGCTCATATTATTCAAATCAATTGATTCATCGTCTGTTTCTAATGCCGCTTTGCCAAGTGCCTGCGAAACATGGCATCGTAATTGATCATTAACTGTACCCTCATCTTCATCTGTGACATCATCGTCACTGCTCTCTTCATCCGAATCGTCTAAAGTATTCGATTCAGATTTATTGCGTTCATCATCACTGGACTCATGATCGGATTCGATTTCATCTTCGTTTTCTTCTTCTTCTTCTTCTTCGGCATCTGCAGTCAGCGGATTTTTCTCATTTATATCGAGCATCAGCAAAATTTGATCAACAGCTGCTGCATTCAAATGATTACACAGCTCTGGGAACACATTGTCGACTATATTACGTAAAAATCCTTTGTTTTGCGATAACAATTGTAAAAACAAGTCTACAACAACCTCGATCCATTCCGCTTCGCCAGAATCGATGGGCATTGATTTTTTGTTTGATTTTGCTTTCATTTTGTTCAGTGCTCGGTCCATACATTTTTCCAAATCATTTATTGAAAATATAGCCAGTTTACTATCAACAAACAGATGCAATCCCAAATGGATCATTAGCACATCAAAAACATTCTTTTGCACTTTTTTTGCTTTTTTCTGCGCCGTAACCGTTTCATACATTTTTTTCCATGCCTGAAGCGCTTCATCAGTTAATTGATGACGTAGCTTTTTATTTGACGATTTGGCCAAGAGTTCATTGTTACAAAATTCAACGATGGCCAGCAAAGATTTCCGTTTGACCTCCAAACTTTGCGTTTTCACTTGCAGAGCGCAGAAGAATGATTGTTTCATTTTATAAGCAATGTCAGTTGATAGCACTTCTGCCGAATTCTCCCGGGAAACGATCATATCATTTTGAATGTTGACATAAAAAAAACCATGTTTCATCATAAATATCAATTCTTTTGTACGCCATTCCTGCTCATTCTGTGTGGATCTATGCATCAAAAGCATTTGTAGCATTTGAACGCAATGCTCTTTATCTGCATGGAGCCAATGCTCTTGCTCGGATTTTGGATCCTTTTTTTTCCGATCCAACAGAATGCTTTTGTAAAAATCAAACATTAACTGAACGCCTTCGGCTTTCAGCTGATAAATGAATTTGTGAATGATTCGAGTTGGTAGAAATTTTTCAATTGTTAACATGCCCGGGAAATCGATGAATCGCTGAATGATCAAAACTTTTTCACTCTCCTGGATTCCAGCACAACACTTGAAATATTTTTCAATTGAATCGAAAAATTCCAAATACAATGCATTATTATAGTCCGTTTGCTTTTGTTGGCGATACGTTTGAATTGATTTTGTAATCATTTTAATGAATGGACTTGACAACAATTTACAAGCAACATGCGGTGTGATTTTGGCTTCATTGAATATTATGGTGAGCAAACGCAAAGTAACAGTTTCTTTGAATTTTGTCGGTGCCATCAAAGTTGAATCTATTTCATTTCGCCAAAAATCCAAGAATTTCTTTTCTGGAACACTGGACGATAAGTAGCTCCCTAGCGTTTCGTAGGATGGATGTGTTGCTGCTATCATAATAGTTGCTGGTGACCAAAACAAACGGTTCAAATGTTTATAGGCCAACGGAGTCAAAATTTCGTTTGTTTGAATGGAATTCGATAAGAATTCATCGTCGACCAGTTTCGGATATTTCAGTTGACATCTCATGAGAAAGTGTACAGTGTTGATGTTTTGTATTTCCCATGAACGTTTCAATTCCTTTTGCATTTGTGGCCACATTATGCTTTCAAATTGTTTATCACTTAATTTTTCCAGCAATTCCAACAAAAATGTGTATGCCAACGATGAGTGATAGCTCTTGTGATGCGATGCATTTATTAGTATTTCAATGCATTTTGTAACATCACTATCGAGTGCATCTTCAAGCATTTTTGAGCGAATAATCGCTGCACAAAGTAATATGCGACCGATTAAAGCATCAGCATCCTCCTGTTTGAATTCGAAAAAAAATATATATATATATAGTTTATCAATTAATCGCCGAGACAAAAGACTAACAAATATTCCATTACTTTTTCCAAATGATTGCCACCGCCTACACTTAACTGCGTCTCCATAAACTCAAATAATGTCGCTACATTTGGATATTCATTTCTCGAACTTGACAAAAATGCAACCAAAGTTGAATAGAATCCAGTTCGAGATTCGGATGTTGATGCTCCCAGGCCACGAACCAATCGTTTCACATGCCGAATCTTGTCGATCTAAAGACGAATGAATAATTTTGTTTCAATAAAATGAACGAAAATAATTTATGGCAAAATGTTGAATCCGCCGTCACATACCTGATTCTCATCGTTTTTTATGGCTTTTAAATGTTTTATCAATTCGATTCCACCATTTATACGATTTAATTTTTCACATTGTGTTAACTTTTTGTACGATTCCGAAATCTTGTTGTTATTTATTGAGTTTTTATTATTTTTGGTTTTCACCAAACCGTCCACGTGCTGTTCATTAGACATGATTTTCGGTTGTAATGTATAATTCACATTCTACACACATGTGCGGTATTTTAGACGAGAATGTGCTATTTCAGCGCGTCAAAAATGTGCTGAATTGATAAATGTCAAATTGAAACACATTTTTCCCATATTGCATGCGTTCATATTGTTTTCTAGAGTATACAGTGTACAGTGAGTCAACTACAATATTATACATACATTATAATCACAAGGATGTGCGCATCATTTGAAAGAGAAAGAGAGGGATAGATAGAGAGAGTTAGTCCGCTGAAATGACGTTTGATGGCGTTACAAAGTAAATAATCGTTTCGTCGGCAAACATTCAATGTACAAACAAATATTCGTTTTCGCTTATTTATCATCAATTGTAATTGAATTTCAAGTAAAAAACAATCGCAAAAAATAAATTTTGGGCAAAATATAATTTGTATGTTTGAATAAAAAAAAACCGGCGCGGAGCCATGAACGCAGTTGCCCAAAAGTCATGCATCGTGCGTTACAAAAAAACGCAATAAGCGACGGCAACGGCAACGGAACGAACTATAGCCATTTTCTTTTCATTACGGTCATTTTTATCATTGGGACGGCAGAACATGTGTCAAACGGGAACTACCATTTCTCAATTGTGTGTGCATTTTTTCAAATGGTGAATGAATTATTTTTCAAGTATTGCGCTAAATATCTGGGCAAGCATATATATATTAACGCATTTTTCTAGTTAAAGTGCTTCATTATTTCGTGAAATTAATTTGATTATTAAATATTTCAAAATACTCTAAAAAAAAAAAAATAAATAAAATATATCGCTCTTTTTGTGAAAAGTGTTTCCAATTGAAGACCAATAACAAAAAGTTCTTCAAAGGCGACCGCACTTTAAACCACTAAAAACTTTTCCTATTCAAACAAAAGCCAAACATTGTCGACTAAACATTTGATTATTTAAATTGAAATTCCATCGATTGTCGCAATTATTTATTTAAAAAATTGTTTAAAGAAAAACTAAATGAACAGATTCGTGTTATACTAAGTACAGAAAGAGGATTAGACCAAATTAGAAAGAGAAAAAAAAGAATTCGTGATCATTGTTTTTAGTTTTATCTAAATAGAGCGAAGAAAAAAAAATTCCATTGAAAGGCGATAAAATTAATAATTGAAATACCAAAAAATATAATCTTAAATTGATAGAACGAAATTCTAGAAGGAACGCGCAGGAACGACGTTTCTCAAAATTGAACTACTAAAGAGTTGCATTATACCAAAAGTTCTAAAGTCTTTGACATTAAGGTAAACGACAAACTCGACATCTACCAAAGTGTTTCTATAAATATGGCTGGCCGCATTGGATACGATAATTCAAGGTAAGTTTTTTTTTTGATTTTTTTTTTTTCGTTTTCAAGAAGAAAAAAAAATCCACGTGAAAAAATTCTAGAGAAAAGTGTAAATGTTGGTGATAGAGTCATTTTCTGTGCATATGTCTCGAACAATTTGATTAGTTTAAATATTTTTTTTTTTTTTTGATTATCCGATTCTGAATTTTTCTTCTCTTCCAAAATTGGCAATTGTGCTTAGAATCGAAACTGTTCATATAAACATTTTTCGCCGAACACTAGCGTTTAGTGTCAGTCGTTCTTGTCGTTTTCACTTATTTATACCGCGTGTATTTTTGTGGCGCTGCGTCATTCACATCACATTCCGAAAAAAGATATTTGTGCAAAATTAAATATTCTCGTTATGATGTTGATTGTTGATTCATTTCAAAGTTTGTGTATATGTTATCATTTCAAATGTGTTCATTTAAATGAACACCTGAAAACTGTAATTTCACCAAAAAAAATAGGCAATCGATGAGAAAAAATACCTCTCAGTCATTGTCTATAATGAGGACTTTAAAGAATAAAATCTCTAATATTTCTAATCTATATCATGGTCATTTAGCTTTGCAGCGCTAACTCTATTCCCACACTATTTATATGACACTTTCTATTTGTTGTCTGTCTAATTTTGCGTTCTCTATTCCTGAAACAAGAGTTCAAAGTTTATCCGCCATTAAAAACTACAATTTCAAAATAATCGGAAATAAAGGGAAAGTCCAAAACTTCAAACATGCTGATATTGTTTGATGGTATGCCTTTTGAGAACAAGATTAGAATTTTTCCGTTCAGGACTTCAAATGATATTGGTGTGAAATATTACATAAGGACTTAAGGACACCTCAACAATGCTACTGATAACCTGATTATTGTTTCGTGTCGAATTATTGAACTTATGTTTCAATGTGTTTTTTTTCTTCTACTTAACAGAGGTTTTGGCAAAAAACCTTTGCCAACTGAACCACCATATTTAGCATTTGTCGGCAATTTACCACAAGGTATTGTTCAAGGTGATGTGAAAAAAATTTTCCCGGAATTATTGGTCAAACATGTGCGCTTAGTCAACGACAAGGATACAGATCTGTTTAAAGGTTTTTGCTACGTTGAATTTGAAACATTACTTCATTTGAAACAAGCCCTTGAATTGGATGGACGGATTAGTTTAGATGAAGCTGATGCTCCATTGCGTATTGATGTTGCTGAACAGAAAAAGGTAAAATAGTTGATAGTATCCATTTGATTCACCTATGTATCATTATGGAAAATAAACTAATGAGCGGCGAAATAATTCGTTTTTTTTTCGTGAATAGCAGGGTGGTTTTAATAAGCGTGGTCCACCACATCCGCAACAACAACAAATCCAACGAAGCCATGGTAATATGAATAGTTTCAATCGAAGTGGCGGTCGATCGCAACAAATGAATAATGATCATTATCAAGGTGGTCGAAACTACAACGATGGTTACAATCAAAACAATCAAGGCAGAGACGGTTTCGATCGAGATCGTGGTAGCAACAATAGATCTGGAAACAGTTTTGACGGTAAGTTTAGGATTTTGTTCGATTTCGGAAGCAATGGACCAAAATTTCGATTTATTTACAGATCGTCCTGCCTTCAGTCGGGGAAGATATGGTAACTTTGCTGAAGTGAAAGGTAATATTCTTCTTCTATATTCGCAATATCTTCATTCATGTCTCTAATTGAAATGTGTAATAGTTCCATCTTCCATAATTGCTTCCAATTGGATTAATATAATGCATGTGAAACCATTATGGAAAATGGAATTGTTACACTTTTCGGGCAGACGCCTAAACATATAGATATTAGAGATTGTATGAGATTTGATGGCTAATTGCTATGAAAATTATTCAAAAAAAAAAAAAAAAACAAATTCTCCATTGTTCTCAAAGATGGTCCTCGTGGCGGTGGATTTGATCGTAACCAACGTGAAGGCAGCTATGGGGGAAATGATCGATATGGAAATTACAATCGTCGAGGAAATGATCGATACAATAATTCTCAACAAGATAAGCCACCATCAGCAGCTGTACATGGTAAGTGAATGCAAATTATCGTTCATTATTATTATTTATAAATGGTAATAAATTTGTCTTCTTCATTTTTCCTTATGAAAGACGAAGCAGAGCGTCCACGGTTAGTATTAAAACCACGAACTGTACCCGATCCCATTAATGCATTAGCAGAAACCAAACAGGCTGCCGCAATATTTGGTGCAGCAAAGCCCAGAGAAGAAAACTTGTCAAAAACAAAGACTAATGAATAAATCAGCATGAGCACACAACATTAGCAGCTCAACCATCTGGACATTTTGCGAGAGAAAAAAAAACAAACAAACTAAATTAAAAACATTTGCAGAGAATCATTGAGATGCACGTTGATGTTATTTTGGAAACCGATTAAAAAATAATAATAATAATTATAATAATAATAATAATAATAATTACAAAGAAAAAAACAAAGCATTGCATTCAGAAAACAACATTTTAATAATCCATCGCTACTCAATCGAAAAATGGCGAAACCATGTTCAATTTGGATGGGAGAGAAAAACATTATAAAATTTCTTTGAAAATCTAAATTGGAATTAGAATTAAGAGAACATACTACATGTTGTATTCAATCATTAAAATAGGACAGGATCTAAAATCATCAACAAATCCGTTGAAATTTTTTCATTTTCGATCGATGATTATTTCTATGTCAAATTTTCATCTCCAAAAGTGGTAAAAAAATCATTTTAATGGTTAAATAAAACAATCAAATTCGTTAAAGTAAAGCATATTCAGCAAAAACGGATATGATTTATTTCGTTTGATGAATAATGAATATTGAATATTGAAAAATTAATTATTATTATTTAACAGTTTCTATTTTTTCTGTAACTTTTATTTTTCTTTTCCTTTTCATTCTATATGCACACCTAGTTTCTTAATAAGTTAGCGGCTCTGAAACAAGTAAAAAAAAAGCAAAAAAAAAAAAACAATTCTCGTCCAATGGATGATCTGATTAAGAATAACTTAAAAATCCTTTTCACATTGTAGAATTCACAATTTTGTAGAAACTTGAATTTGCAAAATGATCAAAATGAATGCAATTAAAGGAACACTATGAATCAATCTAGAATTAGCATCATTAACCTGACAAAGGCACATGAAAATACTTCGATTATTTTTTTCGTTTTTTTTTCTTTCTTGCTTTGATTTTTTTTTTTTCTATTTAAAGAGACATCCTAGACTAACACACATTAGTTTAACGCTACAAAAGTATCAGTAAAAAATGGAATGATGAAAAAACTCAATTACATATGTATCGTGTTTTTGTCACTTCCATTTTGACATTAATTGTTCTTTTTTGCGTCTAAATTATAAGATCCATCGCACGTAGAATACAGATTATGAAAACTTTTAGCATTTCATTTTATAGATTCTTCTTAAAATGATACCGATTTGTTTGAAATGCAGTTTTAGAAATGGAAACGGAAATACATAAATGAAATTCAAGTCAAAAGAAACCTCAACTCAAATTATTCTCAAACATTTTTTTTAAGAATTTAAAAAATAGAAATGAATAAATTGGATGAAAAAAGAATTTCCTTTTGCTGGCATCAATAATTTTGATATTTTAGATCTTTTTTCCTTTTCCTATGTTATGTTTTTTTCAGCGATATTTCAAATATTCGCTAGAACTATTTGTTGTTTTAAATTTACTCTGAACTCTCCATGCTCGTTTGATATAGTTGCAAAATTATGTGGAGACTGTACATTGTACATTCGCAAAAGTATACGTTAGTTTGCGTCATCTGTCAATGTCATTCCACAATGCGAGTACTGTGCAATCGGACGTAATTGTGTATTGCTATTCATTAAAAAGTTTCACTTTCAAACGTTCAAAGCTATACGGATGGAAATAGGAGTATGCACAGTTTGTAGCCGGATACAATTTTGTGATAGTTTCATGGTTGAAATTCAACAGCAAGCGATTTAAGGACAAAACATTTTCACATGTGCCATTGTTTAATGGCATTAAAAGAAGAAAAAGCAAAACATCGAGCAGTCTTTTGGTACCCGCCAAAAATTACGTATAACTGGTAAGCATGGAAAACATTGTTTTCATTTTAGTGTGTCTCGTGTCTCGTTGGATATTGATTAAAACGCATTTCAAATGCGGTCGCATTTCTTTTATTTTTCCAATTGTTGAGTTCTTCCAAAATGATTTTATTATTACGCGTTGAATGTTCAAACATATGTACATTCGATTGTGTATTGTGTATTGTAACGTATGTATGTATCAATATTTATTTTCCCTAAAATGAATAAACAATCAAAATGGAAAGGAAAATAATGTTCCGTTTGTAATTTGATATTAACGTTAACCAATTGACGTTTAATGTTTTTGAACGAAAGAGAACGGTCGAATCAACAGAAATGAGAAACCAGAAAGGTTAATGTAGACGTACAACGAGTTTTCATGTGACTGATTTCTTTTCTTCAAATTCGAATTTGCATTTTTTGCCATATGCAGTACAAAGAAACCACCAAGTGATATTCTTTTGTATATTCAATTCTGTATGTTATTCGAAATTTGAATTCTACTATTCTCAGAATGTGGTCAAAAATGAACGCACAAGATAAACCAATTGAAGGATTTGCTAGACGTCCCAAAAAGATAATTTGGCCGGAGCTTATTGTAATCAGCGACGAAAACAGTGCTGATGAACGACCGTTGCCATCCCGCAATGAGCATTTGGAACCGGTTGTGAAACGTGAAGCTCTGGAAAATGATTCAACTGCCAGTGAAATTCATACGCCAAATGATATCAGCGATGCTGGCAAAAAAAAGAAGAAAAAATACAAAAAAAACAAAAGGAAACAATTGAAAAAATTAAAAAAACTGAAACGACGGCTCAAAAAAGATTACAATTCAGATGATAGTTCTAGCAGCGATAGTGATCGTTCACGTGATACGTATAAAAGTCGCGCTAAACGTAGGTATGTATTACATATTCCATCATATGATTGATTGAGTTAGTTTGGTATTTATATTTCAAACAGGTATTGATATTTCATAGTGAATGTTTCATTTTAGATCGAAAATTTCAAGCTCAAGTTCTAGTTCTAGTTCAAGCACAAATTCCGACTCCGATTCTGAGACCGAGTCTGATTCCGATTCGAGTGATCATGACAGTAAACGTAAACAGAGACGTAATAAAAAAAATCATCGTCGATCTAAAAAATCTAAACGAGCTGGCAGAAAGAGACACAGTTCCTCAAAAAGGAACACCAAAACGAAGAAAAGCCGCAGTATTAAACGTTCGAAGCGTGAAAATAAACCAACCGATGCTGAAAGCACAAGTTCTGACAGCCCATCTTTACCAGGTAGCTATGGTCCATTGCCAGTTAACAATAATGGGTGGCAAAATATTTCAAATGGAGTTCCTAATAATAATTCACGTGGCGTGAATGTGGAAGTGGGCGCATTGTATCAAAATTATGCATGGCATTCAAATTCTCAACAGAATTCTGATATACAAACACCATTAGTAACGATTTCAACCGGGACAACCGCAAATGGCGATGTTCATGGTGAGTGTAATTTTTTTTTTCAGTAAAATTGAGAAGATGTTAACCGACTTCTTTGATTCAGACACACAATCATTGGACCAAATCGTATCACCAGCGCAATATGTCAATGATGGAGAGGTGGCTGGCGCGTCATGGCCATCTCTGATGAACGACATTGAAAGTATAAAATATGTCATAATATATAAAACAGATCCTCGTTTTAACCAATTTTTTCAATTTTTTTTTTTTGTAGATTTCATGACAAATATGCATCCTCAAAACTCTCCAATTGTAGAAAATGAACAAGTACCTATACCTCCTATGGAGTCCATTCCAATTGGACATGGTTCACAGTTGGCTAATGATCAGAATGATTTGCATCATACAATTCCGTTCGATGGAAGTGGTGCTGCACAACAAGTTGAACCACTGCCTGATTTGAATGTTGAGCATTCAGGTGAGTTCATAATAAATAATTTTCAGACGTTTTACATCGAACATACATAGATCTTGAAGAAAAAAGAAAATTTCATTTCACAAAATGAATTTATCCATTGTAGCAGGCCATACACAAACACCAGCTATAAATTTACAACGACCGCGTCGGAATACCGACAAAATGTTATATTTGACAAACCCGGAACGTGCAAATGTTTGCGTTTTTTGTGATGTATCACGCAAGTTGATTGTTAATCATTATAAAATGAAACACAGCACCAAAGAAGTATATGTATCACGTATTTCACCAAAAATGGCTGACCGTTTGCGTGGAAATGATTTTGGAAGATTTGAAGCGAAATGCAACAAGAATGGATCATTTTGGCAACTTCGTGCAAAATGTTTCTTTTGTGAATATGCAAAAACATCGAATTTTTCTTCTTGGCTCGATCACATTCGAGTTCACACGGGTGAATATCCGCGTCGGTGCACGATTTGTGGAGCCAGTGTAATGTCACATAGTCATTGTGGTCATGCTTGTGAATATCGTAAATCACATCATAATTTGATGACAACTGATTTAATGTGCTTTATATGCAAAAGCTGCAATTTTCTTCAATTAGAATGGACAAATATGAAAAATCATTTAGAAAAACAGCACGGTTTTCATAAAAATGAATTGAATAACAAATATGATGAAAAAATACTTCTGCCATCCAAAGCTACTGTGGACAAGGAAACAGGTTATTATTGTGATATTCAATTTATTGCGTAATCTATTTATAAATTCTAATTAATATTTTTTTCGCCCAGTAATGAATTTTGTAGCTCCAACAATCGCTCAAGGAACCAATGGAATTGCTGCAACTAATGAACAAGGAAATGCAAGTGATATCAACGCATTCGAGGATAACTTCTTAAATTGGCTCAATAATGGTGACTGAGTTTTTTTTTTTTTTGAATAAATGTTCGATAGCATTGCGTTTTCACTTTACTTGAGAATGATACGTTTTTATATTTTGCAGGAGCATCTGCACTGAATGTATCAGACCAAAACACACCACAACCAAATCCACCTGAATCAAATGAAACGAATCAAATCGAGACCAAACGTGAAATCGGATGGGAAGATCGCCTCGAGGCTAATTATTTACGTTATGTCACAGAAATTGATAACGGATGCGTTGTAAATCCATGGTTTAAAACAAAAATTTCTAAACCAATCATTTATGCAGCTAATTTGTTTGACTTTTACAAATGTATGCATCCAAATTGCATATTTTCAACGAATGAAAAGATGGCCATGAAAGATCATTTATGGGATCATTTCTTCCATAGCGATTTCGGTAGAGAAAAAATGGATCCAATCGATATTCATAGGAAAAGTCGAATTTGTCCATATTGCTGTTTGGGACCATTTAAATCGACATATGGACTCATCACTCACATGGAAGATATTCATAGCGCATGCACATATCAATGTACACACTGCTATTATAGATGCATTGAGATGGATTCCATTGTATTGCATCATGAAAAGTTCCATCCGAGCGAAATGAAAATAGTTTACATTGTTAACAATGAACGGCAATTCGGTTTGGATAATTTAGAACGGATGGAAAGCATAGAAGACTCAAAAGATCCCGAAAAGATAACCCAATTTCATGAATTCGAATGCAGTTATTGTAACTATGAAAGCAGTAAAGTGGATGTAATGAGAAATCATTTGGCTGAACAACATGCCAATGAATTTATGTTTGTGTTGCGGCGCGGAGAAAAAGATGAATATATTTATGTTGGTGGAATGTCACAATGGATAAACTTTGAGTTTTTTAAATGCGAAAAATACAAGGCAATGTCTAAGTATTTAGATTGGGATCTACAGAATATAGCCGATCAACCAGAACAATTTCCACTTGTACCGGTACCAGTTTCGAAAGTGAATTTCGGATTCGAACCATCAAAATTGGAGATTGCAAGTGATGTTATAAATAATGTCGCACGTAGATTTGTGTACCGACATTATGACGATTATGTGAAATCACAAGCGCTTGTATTTCGTTGCGGTAAAATTGCACCAGAATCTCTTATAGAAAAACACCGCGAGCAAAGAAGCTATTTTTGCCGTATTTGTGCGGAATCTGTTGACAAGGTTAAATCACTTGACCATTTGAAAGAACATCAAAAAACTGACTGCTATTTTACGGCCGAGCGTGAAGATCTAATGCTACAGCATATGAAAAGGAAACATCGTAACAAAATGAATTTCTATTACAGAAGATGCGAACGAATGAAAATAGAAATTCCCATAAAGTGCGTATTTGCTTGCGGACAAAGTGGTTGTTTAGAGAAAAGCTTAAGCTTTGGACTCGCACGAGAGCATCACAGTCTGTGCCATAAAAATGATGACGAAACTATCGAAATCTTAAGATTGATGAATGATGATACAAAAATATCGAGAGATACGTTCTCGTTTAAAATGTTTAGATTTTGTGCGGTACCGACTGTTGATAATCATATTGGCAAAGAGGAATGCTCAAGTGCAATGACCCCGGCAGCATTACAACAACACCGTCAACAATATCACCCAAACGATTTACAACCGTTCAAACACAAACTGTGTTTGTGCAAAAACAACGAAGTACTTACAACAATGCCGAAAGAAAATAACTGAATAATTTTGTTCATCAACCTAGAATCATAAAATTTCCAGCCACTGAAGCCTTCAAAATTATTCAAATTATATATCAATAGAAGCGATCAAATGACGAAATCAAAATTATTTTTTTTTTTTTTTTACGCTACTCAAAGAATATTTCCTTTTATGAAATTAAATTAGTTGACCATTCAATGACCTGTTGTTTCATTCATATTCATTTTAATTCGAAGCTACTTAATGAGGTCAATGAATGGTCTCGATATCAATGGTGCGTCTGGCTAAATCCCACTTTATGGCCACAGATTAACGTTGAAATGATCTCATTGTTCAGACGAAATTCCTCGATTTTTATCATGATAATTATGGATAAAACTAAATAAATTGAGAATTTTTCTTTCTTGAGAAACTATAATTGCGGTAATTTTTTGTACTGCCGACAATGCCATCTGTCGAAATGTATGTGTATTGTGCATTCAGTTTATTGACAAATTCAAGTGACATTTAATAAAGACGCAGTTCTTCATAAGCAAGCCACGTTAAGCATACTACATATTGAAAATAGAATCAGTCAAATGAGTGCCTTCGAATGGGGCGCACGTTCTTTTTGATTGCTACTCAAACTCAAAACAAGTTTATTCAACAAAAAGAAGTGACATTCATTTCCATTTTCATTTTTTCAACTTTGCTAAGTAAGTTGAATCTATACATATTTTTTATTGAGATTAAGATTATTTCTGTAAGTCAACATCAATTTACAAAAATCTGAAGATTTTTCCGGTCATAGCGCTTCTATGGTGCCCTTTCAAAGAGCAATTCAATGGTGTTTTTTTCTCCTCATTTGACTCATTCGTTTGTCGCTGGATTTTTTTTTCTTTCAAATAATCGCCTTTTTGCATATTTCGTTAAGTTTGCATTTTTGTGTGGCACAAACTCATTGACCATAAATATGGTTTGCATATTGTTTGGAATACTGCTGCCGAGTGCAAATTTTTCGTTAAAATCGAAAATTGAATATTTTTCTTTGTTCTGTTGGGAAAATGGGTTAGCGAATGAGTTGATGTGACGTAATCGTTTGACTTTTAATTGTGGTAACAGATTAGACCTGGGCTCTAGTACAAGATGCTGCATAAGTGCGCCATTTTCTTTGATTCCGTACATTTGGTTTTCTGAGGAGCCGGTCAATTACTACGATCCCTACCGGTAAACTATTCTCCCATTAGGGTTAGTTTTTTGGGGCATTTATTGAGAATAAGGGGTTAGAATTGGGGTGTCCTATTCGTGAATGATCCTGCTTTGGCTGATAGAAAAGACTGAATGAAGCAATGCAGCAGCATTTAAGCACCGTGTCCGAGAATGCATCAGCAAAATGTTCCTGGTATTATTGAGATATTTATAAAATGTCACTAGAGCGAGAGATCGCATAATTCGGATTTTTGGAAAAATACTTTATTATTTGGGGATCTTGCTGTATATGTGTCGATAACATGGACAAATAAGGAAAGGATCAGTGCATTCGTTCCGCTCCTACTCGATCCAGAAAAAAGTGAGAAAGCTTGTGATTTTTTTAGATTCACCCAAGCCCGGAATGAATGTGATTTCGTAAAAATATTTGCGCTCAATCCTCAAACCGAGCCCTTTCGAGTCCGAAAAAATTCCATTCCCGAACCCGAGCTCGAACGTAGTCCGAATCATGAAAAACGGAATCGAAGCCAACACTGGTGGCAACTTTATATGAAAACACCGGAGAATCCGCACTCAGTCGAATTTCAAAGAAAAAAAATTTTTTTTTTGATTTTTGTTTGCCAGCATGGCAGACTGGCAACCTTATGTGAAATCACCGGAGAACCCGAACTCGGTCAAAATTCAGGGAATTTTTTTTTCGATTTTCGTTTTTTTCCCCGTTTGTTCAAGCATTGATGGAATGGCAAACTTCTATGAAAACTAACTAACGAATTTAATTGTTTTTGTTCTCACAATATTTTGATGCAGGCATTGAAATTTTGAAATTCTCTATTCCCAATGTAAACAAGTCGAATGTTCTAGGCAAAAGAGTGATATTAGGGAAATGACATTTAACAAAACAACGAAAATAATGCCATCTATTGAAAATATTGTGAATATCGGAAAATATTGTGAATATCGGAATTGAATGTTCTCATACGCTAAGAACTGCGTTAGTATAACGCATCGTTTGAACTTTAGATTCGTTGAATAATAGCGGAAAATCGTACTTTATTTGACATATCCAAATGACAGATTAGTTGATAGTTGCATCTTTAATTAAAATCACAGAATACAACAATAAACAAAAGAAGGAATATTTTCAAGACAAAGCACATTTACACTCATTTTTCTCTAGTTTAAAGCTTATTTTGAGAATGCGAGACACTAATTTCTATTGAAATTTCTTGCAAAAGTATGAGGTGTAAACTGTTAACAGTTAACAGATAACAATAATGAAAGAATAAAATCGGCAGTAAAGTGAAGTTAATTAGGTGTGTTTTTCGTTCAAATTGCATTGATGTGCTGAGATTTGTAATAATGGATATTATGAATTTAATCAAAAAATGCCAATGTCAAATATAAATTCTCTTTTTTTACAGTTTTTTTATTTTTCAATAAATATCATCCACCGCAATGGATGATAAAACAGTAGCAGAAGCAAGAGAAAAATTCAATGATCTTCAGAAATATGTACCGTTCATGGAGAAGTTCACCAGTTGCATCAACAACAATGAGCAATCCGGTGACGAAGCATTCGATGAGAAACGTAAAAAATGCTTAAAATTGCTGAATATCATGAAAAATGATTTCAAAGAAAGGTGAACTTTTTTTACCTGACCAACAATTTCAGCTTACAGAAACTTTGATTTAATTGATGAAATAAAAAAACCATATTCTCTTCATTATATTCGGAATCGTAGCTTAAGAATGTCTCTTTTAGTAAATATTGAAACAACGGTGGAAAGGCTGATGGCACAATCCGGTGACAGGCTTACCCAACCGAAGAGCTATAAAAAAGAACCATCTGAACATGGTAACCAGTCACCAGGGAGTTCATCGAATCATTCAAGTTTGAGACAAACCAAAATTGAAACAATTTCAACATCCAAAGATCGTCGAGAAATTCGAAATAATTACAATGATGACAAGCATCGGAGCCATAATAGTCGTCAAAGTGAATATCACAGCCGAAGTCCGGACGGCTATCGTCATAGAAGCTCAATAGACAATCGCCGTAGAAGTCCAGAAAATTATCGTGCCAAACGATCCAGAAGTCGTAGTTCAGAGCGATATAGCAGCGATTACAGGCATCGAACGGATTTTAAGAGAGAAGACAAAAGCAACCGAAGGGATCAAAGTTTTCACCGAGACCATAGCCATAAGCGTGAACGTTCCCCAGATCGTG